>VWPU01017320.1:0-17451 GCA_013398955.1 Callaeas wilsoni
AAAGATGAGTCAACAAGGAAAACAACTGGCCTGGATGCGCAAGGAGCTCTTGAAGGAACTAAGGAAAAAAAAAGAGAGTGTATCACCTTTGGAAGGAGGGTCAAGTATCTCAGGAAATGTTTAACAGGCTTGCTAGGGTATGTAGAAAAAAAAATAGAGAGGCAAAAGCCCAGTTAGAACTCAAACTGACAACTTCTGTGAAGGACAATTAAAAATATTTTTATAAACACATTAATGGCGAAAGGAAGGGTAAGGACAACCCCCATTCTCTATTAGATGTGGGAGGGAATTTAGTAACTGAAGATGAGGAAAAGGCAGAGGTACTGAACATCTTCTTTGCCTCAGTTTTCAACAGAAAGACAGGTTGTCCTCAGGACAGCTGTCCTCCTGGGATGGTAGATGGTGTCAAGGAGCAAAATAGCCCCCCTGTTACCCAGGAGGAAGCAGTCAGAGACCTGCTGAGCCACTTAGATGCTCACAAATCCATGTGGGATGTATGAGATCCATCCTAGGGTGATGAGGGAGCTGGCTGATGAGGTTGCAAAGCCACTCTCCATCATTTACCATCTGTCCTGGCTCACTGGGGAGATCCCAGATGACTGGAAGCTGGCCAATGTGATACCCATCCACAAGAAGGGCGAAGGAAGGAGGGACGGAGGATCCGGGAAACTACAGGCCAGTCAGCCTGACCTCAGTACCTGGCAAGATTATGGAGCAGATCATCTTAAGTGCCATCACACAGCACCTACAGGATGGCCAGGGTATCAGACCCAGCCAGCATGGGTTTAGGAGGGGTAGGTCGTGCTTGACCAACATGATCTCCTTTTATGACCAGGTGACCCGACTGGTGGATGCAGGAAAGGCTGTGGATGTTGTCTATCTGGACTTCAGCAAGGCCTTTGACATCATCTCCCACAGCATCCTCCTGGAAAAGCTGGCAGCCCACGGCTTGNGGCAGCCAGGCACTAGTGGGGCCCCCCAGGGGACAGTGCTGGGGCCAGTCCTGTTTAATATCTTCATTGATGGTCTGGATGTGGGGATTGAGTCCACCATCACTAAATTTGCAGATGACACCAAGCTGGGAGCATGTGTCAATCTGCTAGGGGATAGGAGGACTCTGCAAAGCGGCCTGGACAGGCTGGATAGATGGGCCAAGTCCAACAACGTGAGGTTTAACAAGTCCAAGTGCCGAGTCCTGCACTTTGGCCACAACAGCCCCCTGCAGCACTACAGGCTGGGGACAGAGTGGCTGGACAGTGCCCAGGTAGAAAGGGACCTGGGGGTGCTGGGTGACAACTGACTGAACATGAGCCAGCAGTGTGCCCTTGTGGCCAAGAAGGCCAATGGCATCCTGGCCTGGATCAGGAAGAGTGTGGCCAGCAGGAGCAGGGAAGTCATTCTCCCCTGTACTCGGCACTGGTGAGGCCCCACCTTGAGTGCTGTGTCCAGTGCTGGGCCCCTCAGTTTAGGAAGGACATTGAGATTCTTGAACGCATCCAGAGGAGGGCAACAAGGCTGGTGAAGGGCTTGGAACACAAGCCCTGTGAGGAATGGCTGAGGGAGCTGGGGTTATTTAGCCTAGAAGAAAAGAGGCTCAGAGGAGACCTTATCACTCTCTACAACTGCCTGAAAGGAGGTTGTAGTCGAGTGGGGGTCGGTCTCTTCTCCCGGGCCACCACTGACAGAATGAGAGGACACAGTTTCAAGCTGCATCAAGGGAAGTTTAAGTCAGATGTTAGAAAGAAATTCTTCACTGAAAGAGTGATTGCACACTGGAATCGTCTACTCAGGGAGGTGGCAGAGTCACCGTTCCTGGACGTGTTTAAAAAAAGACTAGACATGGCACTCTGTGCCATGGTTTAGTTGATGTGGAGGTGTTGGGTCATAGGTTGGACTAGATGATCTTAGAGGTCCTTTCCAACCTAGTTCATTCTGTGATTCTGTGATTCTGTTACCTCAAGGAAATGATTCCTTTAAAAACCTAAGGAGATCTAGTAAAGACCAGCATGTCAAAAGGAGGGAAGCACAGGTTCTGGGAAGTAAAAGATGAGGAATAATGAAGGATTAAACTATAGCTAAGTCCTCTTTGACCATGCTGGTGGGACTTTTTGAGACTTGGTGTATTGAGATGTCTTGAAAGAAGTGTTCTGGTAGGCTGACCCCAGACAGCAGCTAAATACCCCCACAGCGGCTTTCTCACTCCCCTTCCAGGTGGGATGGGAAGCAAACAAGAAGAGCAAAATGAGAAACTTTGTGGGTCAAGATTATGAAATTTTAATAAATAGAGGAGGGAGGAAAAATAAAACAAATTATGCAAAGTCATTTATTCGTCACCTCCTTCAAGTAGACCCAGGTACCAAGAAATGGCTTCCTTGCAAGACAAAACTCCACATTTTTATTGCTGAGCACAGCATCACATGGCTTGGAGTACCTCTTCAGCTGGTTTCGGTCAGCTCTCCTGGTAGTATTTCCTCTCAGCTTCTAGTCTGTTCCTGACCTGTTCACTGGTGTGGGACAAAAGAAGAAACAGAGAAGGCTGTGACCCTGTGCAAGAATTGTTCATCAATAGCCAAAACAGTGGTGTGTCCACACACACATATTTTGGTCACAAATCCAAAGCACAGCACCACATGGGCTTAATGAACAAAGTTAAATCTATCCCAGTCACAGCCACTATGACAGAAAATTGAGGACTGCATACCCGATAACAAAACGCTGTTGAGCAAGTTGATGGCAGGTGGGTTGTGGGATATTTTTATTTTCATCAGACAATAATTTCACATAAACTGAAGCAGGCTTGCTCATCATCCATGCCTTGTAGAAGACAGTTTATATAGAATAGCTAGAAAATATGGGGAAACTCCTTTTTTTCTCTAGAAATTTCACCTTTCAAATTAACTTTTTTTGTTACTTTTTGGGAAAAAAGCACTGATAGGCTTTCTCACACAGATTACTCTAGATCTTTAAAATTTATTTTTCTGGATTTAAGCTCTATCCTACCTCATCTACATAAGTATGCCCTCAAAGTTCCCATGTGCTCCATATAAAGTTCTGGTGGGTTGGCAAGGTAGCTAGAATTAGCCACAGGGTCCATTTGAGCTTTCTATGTGTTGGGTAAGTATGAATTTATAACATACTTTCTTTTAGGAATGGGAATAAAGTCTCCATTTCATGGAAAAATTTGCATTCTTG
Source organism: Callaeas wilsoni (assembly GCA_013398955.1). Lineage (NCBI taxonomy): Eukaryota > Metazoa > Chordata > Aves > Passeriformes > Callaeidae > Callaeas > Callaeas wilsoni. The sequence goes on from VWPU01017320.1 coordinate 3,193, forward strand.
TTGGTTGCTCTTTGTGGCTGCCTGTTTAGTGCAATGATATGGTAAAATGATTGTATTTAGTAAAATTACAGTGCTGGCCTTCAGCCCTTTCTGTAAGCCCTGGTGCAAGGAGACTTCCAGATGCTACTTCTTGCCAGGTAGTAATGAAATTAGTTCATAATGTGGTGTTCTAAAACAGTTGGCTCCACAAAGCCATTCAGCTGACCGTGCTAATGTAATAAAAATCATGAAAACTTGTCTATATTTAAAAGTGAATTTGGAAATCAGTTACCATTGAGATAATTCGTAGAATCATAGAATGGTTTGGGTTGGACAGGGCCTTAAAGATCATCTACTTCAACCCCCCCTGCCATGGGCAGGGACGCCTTTCACCAGATCAGGATGCTCAAAGCCCCATCCAGCCTGGCCTTGAACACGTCCAGGGATGGGGCAGCCACAGCTCTGCTGTTGAGCACATACCCGTCTTTTTGCCATCTCCAAAATTTGAATAAGCTCAACACATCACTTCCTTCTGGTCTACTGAAACCCGACAGGATGCTCAGAGGAGCTAGAGGGGGTTGTTGACAGAGCTGTAAACTAGCCTGGAAAGGGGAAAAGGGACAAAACCAGGCTCACCAGTGAAGAGCAATGGGATTGTGTGCTGAATCTTGAGGAAGCCAACACTAGTGGGATCCCTCAGGCTGCTTCACAAGGTGTTGGCTACAATGTACCACACCTGAAATGTGCCCTGAACTGGAGGACCATGACTGTGAGAATGATTAAATCCCAGCAGACCCTGAACTTGTGCAGGATCTACTGCTCCAGGTGGATCCCTACTAATCTCTAGGGCCTGATTTGATTCATTCAAGAATCCTCAAAGAGCTAACTGATGTTATCACAAATCCTCTCTTGATGATTTTTGAGTGGTCTTGAGAATCCAGAGAGGTCCTAGCTGATTGGAAACTGGCAAACCTTGTCCTTTTCAAGAAGGGCAAGAAGAACAACCCCAGAAACTACAGGCCTGTCAGTTTCGCTTCAGTGCCTGGGAAAGCTATGGAGATTATTCTGGGAGGTGTTGAAAAACACCTGAAAGGTAAAGCAAACTTTGATCATGGCCAGCATGGCTTCATGAGAGGTAAGTCCTGTTTGTCAAATTTGATTTCTTTTAATGACAAGGTAACCCACCTAGCTGATCAAGGGAAGCCAGTTAATATAATCTTTTTGTATTCCAGTAAAGCTTTCAATACTGTCTCTCACAGGATCCTCCTGGACAAAATGTCCAGCACACAGCTGGATAAAGACATCATGGGATGGGTGAGCAACTGGCTCACGGGTCAGGCACAAAGGGTTTCAGTGAATGGGGCGACATCAGACTGGTCACCTGTCACTAATGGGGTTCCACAAGGCTCCATCCTCAGCCCTGTGCTCTTCAACATCTTCATAAATGACCTGGACTTGAAGGGATCCTGAGCAAGTTCATAGATGATACAAAATTGGGAGGAGCTGTTGACTCCCTCAAAGGTAGAGAGGCCTTGACAAATTAGAGGGCTGGGGAAACATCAACCATACAAAGTTCAACAGGGCAAAAGTGGTGGATTCTGCACCTGGGATAGGGCAACCCTGGATGGACAGACAGACTGGGAAATGAGATGCTGGAAAGCAGACCCACAGAAAGCAACCAGGGGTCCTGGTCAAGGGCAAGTTCAATCTGAGCCAGCAGTGCCCTGGCAGCCAAGAGGGCCAACCCTGTCCTGGGGGGCATCAGGCACAGCATTTCCAGATGGGCCAGGGAGGAGATTGTCCCTCTCTGCTGAAGTTTTGTCAGGGCAGGTTTAGGTTGGATATTAGAAAAAGACTCTTCAGCCAGAGGGTGTTTGGGCACTGGAACAGGCTCCCCAGGGACGTGGTCACAGTACCAGCCTGACAGCTCAAGAAGCCTCAACAATTCTCTCAGGCACATGGTGTGACTCTTGGAAATGGTTCTGTGCAGAGCCAGGAGCAGACTCAATGATCCTTGTGGGTCCCTTTGAACTCAGCACATTCTGTGATTCTGTGATAAAGTGTCTAAGCTCCCACTACCATTAATGAAGATCTAGTAAGAGCAATCAATGAACGATTCAGCCGACCAGCCACTACGTACCTACTTTATGGTGAGCTGAATTGCTCTTCAGGCTCCAATGACTGTAATGAGAGTATAGGAATCAAGCAACCCAAGAGTGCCTAAATTTAAATCATTGTTTCACACTGATTCTTGTACTTGATGTTCCCTAGTCAACCAAGAGCATCAGATAATTTTAAAGTGCATTTTATTTCACCCATTTTAGAAATCTGCCTTAGGGTATGCATTGATCTCCATTTATCTAACATGAAATTAGTTCTATAGCTTTAAGATAACTATAAAATTAAGCAATCCTAAAACTCTCCAGTTAATTCAATCACTATATGGTTATGACCAGAACCTAAACCAAGATAACAGTTTGAATATATGTTATCTACTGCTTCAAAAAAGACCTGGAAAAAAACCCACCATATGTATGTATAACATCAGGCTTAATCAACGGCAGAAAAGGTTTTTGCCTTTCTCCTATATCCATATTTAAAATGAATTCTGTTTTTCATAAAATATATAATCAGTGCTGTGCTCATCCCTGTAAGGTGTTGTCCAAGCTAACTGTTTAGCAGAACACAAGTGGTTGGGTTTCTATGTGTCCTGTACATACAGAGCTGAAAATGTATGTCTCACTTGTGTATTATTAATCAGAAATGCCAGGTTTAGTTTTAGTTGTAGTAATGTCCAATCCCTAGCAGGAAGGCAAGTCACCACACAAATTTAAGTGAGGCCAGCATAGTACTCTGGGTGTTGCTAGAAAACGAAGGACTAACGGGTTCTATGGCTCTGGCCCAAGAAGGCACTTCACATTTAATTGAGAAATCCCTTCTTTAATGTATGGGCATGGAACAGTCTGACTTCTGTTTTTCATAGGCATTAATTTAACAATACTTTCATTATACCTTTCGATACGAGTAGTCTTCAAGATACTGTAAAATGCCAGGATACTGGCCTCTTCTGTAACTCTAAAAATAATCTTTATTATTCTGAAATCATGAGTGATTGAGCAAAAGGTGTGTGATCTGTAGGACTTTTGTAAGGCAGTCAATATAATCAAAAGTGTTTTTCATTTAATGTAAAACGTGTCTATATCAAATGATGCAATGGAAATCCAGCAACCTAGAGAGGTAAAAACTCTTCCCAGTCTGTCTCCGGTGTTCACTCACAGGACTTCAGTCACTATTGAAATGATGATAAAGATCCTTTTATGCTCTAATTAATGAAATTTACTTGACATTAATTCCTCTTTACTATCCAGTAGATGCACAATTAATTTTGCTGCTAGGCCTTATAGTTTAATGGTTTCTTCTGGAATGCACATCAGAAGGAATCAATCAGTGCTGGAAATGAATGAGTTTTACAGGGGTGTAGATTTAATGGAGCAGAAGGTGGACTCACTGGTAGCTGTTTCTCACTGAGGGCACACAAGTTTGTGTGAACTGGGTGAAGTAGATAACTGAGCCAGAGACGCTCAATTATTTATTTACAGAAATTTCCCTGACCTGGCAGAGCTCCCAAAATTGATCAGCTGCAGAACCAATCAACTGCTGTCTAATTTCTACTGAAAACTGCCTAAGGAAAGAATCAAGTTCTATTTGAAAAGGATAACAAGTATTGGTTACCTTCCAAAAACATTGTGTTTTCCATTATGGTCTTCTCTAGATCTTGTCTCTGGTCACCTTGTGACTAGTGATACAATGTGGATACCTAAATCTTTAAGGTCTTAGGCACTCACCAAGAGCTGCAGTGGTATCACTTGCTCTGTCCTAATCTTCATCTTCTATAACACCCTCCTGAATATAAAATCTGACATTTAAAATTATATGTTATCTCACACCTGAATATTTTATTTTTTAGGACCTCTTAAAAATAATTATTTTGGCTTTATGTCAGGAATGGCAGACTTTGTTCTTAGAGAAATACTTCAACAATTTCACTGCTCATTTTTTTTCTCCAAAGAAAAGGAAAGTTTTGACAAGAAAGTGCACTTTGGTGCTTGGTTTTTTTTTGGGGTTTTTTTCTGTGTTACTTCAATTTAAACAGACTTGCACATTTGTATGTTATGCATGCACACACACACACACACACACACAAATCTATATTGGTATGAAAGCAAGTCCCTGCGAAACATTTTAAAATGTTTCTTTTTAGCTAAGATTCTATTTATATAGCAATGACAATTTAAAGAAAAGCCTCAAAGACAAAATGAGACTTTCAGCAGAATAAATAGTTTCCTTGGAACAGCAGGCAAACCACTCAGTAAGAGGGTGTAAAAGGGTTGTAAACTGCAGGCCTGCAAATTAAAACAAAATCCTCTCCTCCTGGCTAAACTGGTGAGCCACCACTCTTCAGTTCTGCTTGTAATTTGGATGACTCACCAGGACTTTGCAGTACCACTATTTATTTGTCTACAATTACTTCATAACTCTTCAGTTATGTAGGACTTCTTGGATTCCAGAATCTGCTTTAGGAGGGCTGTGATAGCAGGATCTTTTTATAGACCTGGGTTTGCAGTGAGCAATCTGTGTTATCAGATGGAGACATTCTCAGTGGTTGTGCTCCTCAGGTGGGCAGTGGCACCAGCACCGAGCTGTGCTGTGGCTGAGCTGTGCTCTCAGAAGTGGAGAATTCCACTAAGACGAGGTTCATACGATATGAGGTTGGCAGAGTTTGGGGAGCTCTGTGAGCACGTGCATGAGTGTGCACAGAAATTTGGTTGAACACAGGTTTGGCGAATGTGAAAATAGTCAGTCTTTGCATAGGCTTAGGTGAGATAACACTTTGTGATGCTTGCATTAATTCCACTGGCTCATTCTGATTTTTAATTTGAGGCTAAGACTAGAAAACAATAAAGAACCAAGCTCTGTGCTTTGGCATCATTGCCTGTACGCTCCTGTCAGTGATTACCCAGATAATTGTTCAAGTGCAGCAAAATATTTTAGAATAACTCTGCTCTAATTGTTAATAATGATATTTTGTCTCAGCAAATGTGCTGAAGATCAGTGCCAAGATTTTAGATGTTAACTTACAGTCAATGAACAAGCACTGATTAAAGAAATCTACTTATTAAAAGAATGCATGGATTTATATGGCGTGGAAAGGCTAATATTTTATTTCCCTGGTTATACTCACATCTACCTTAAATTCTGGTTTTATAGGCTGTATTTAGCAAATCACTTTTGCTCATGAATAAAATTAGCTTCTCACAAAAGGCCAGCTGCTTCAGAATGGGATATGATGCCTGGTCTCCTTTATACCTCATGTTAACAGCCACACGCAGAGCAGGAGAGCTGGTGTTTGTGTTTCTTTATAGCTGACAGGAGATGTGAATCTGCCTGGAGTCACAGTGCTTCACAGACAGAGTGGCTGGAAGTAAATCTTATTAATAAAAGTGCTGAGAGCTTTGCAGCTAAACCTTGCTATGAGCATTACTCAGCAGCTTCATTTTGGAAATAAAAGGACGCTTCTTATGCATAATGACCTTTTTCTTTCTCCAAGGAGCTCTATATCTAGTAATTATTCAGTCTTTTAATTTCTGAGGTGTGTTACTATGTTCACACAAGTCTTTGTGCATTGAAGCCTAAGCTCAAGCCAGTAATGCATATGTATAACGGAGCAATCCAGTGTGGAGAAAACAATCTGCAACTGCTATTCACACCAATAATGAAACTGAATTCAAAAACACCAGCCTGCTGAGCTTAGGGAGAACAGAAACCTAAACACCAACCAGCTGTAACTTCACCCAGCTGCAGCTCTAGCCGGATTATCACCCAGGGACCCAGGAAGGTGCGGAGCAGCCCTCCCCATCTGCCACCTCCAGAGATCCATGTGGCTGTGCAGTGAACAGGGGTGGGAGGTGGCCCTGTCCCCCTGTCCCCAAATCACACTTGATCACCTTGCTTTGCGTTGTTACCCAGCCAGGCAAACCTCTGCCAGCTCTAGACACGGAGCAAAGCTGGGCACGGGGCCCTGGGTAGGGGGGAGCTCACTAGGTGCTTTAGGGTGAGGGCAGTTCTTGCAGCACAACTGGTGCAGCACCTGGGAATAGGAACAGATGTGAGCCCCATGTGCTGGTGCAAAGAATGAAATGTGGAGATAAATCCGAAGCTCTGGAAATGCATTCCCATGGGCTGTGTTTCCAGCTGAGCGGGAACTTCCTGTGGGCAAGAAGACATGACTGTTGGCAGCTTCCCTTCCATGGGCTCTGAAGGGGTGGTAGGTTCAGGGAGGTAGCACTTTGGTGAACCCTGCCCAAGGAGCAGCACCTAAGGAGCAGCACCTTTCCTGTGAGCTCTGGATTTCTGCAGTCTTCCTGTCTGCTCTGCCCATCCAGTCTAGCCTGTGCCATGTGCCCTAGGATGACCGTGCTGAGCAGGGAGGCTGCACCAGATGACCTGTGTGGTCACCGTGGTCCCTGCCAACCAGCCCAAATCCACGTGATTCTGTGATTCCTTGCAGGAAAGCTGTGCACCCAAAGCATGGAACAACTTCTTGGCTGGGACTTTAGGACCCCCTGGCAGCCCACAGTGAAGAAAGGTTGTATCCATGACAACTGCTGGAGTTGGCCTTTGCCTTTGGTGGGGTGTTTTCTATCCCTCTAAGGCCACCCTGAGCCACAAACATGGCACTACCCCGGCTGGCGCTGCTGATGTTGCCTCGGTGAAGGTGAGGCTGTGTGGAGCTGCTGCAGGCGGCGCACACTCTGCTGAATGATGTTCTCTTGTCACAAGGCAAGGGCAAGAGCCAGTGAATTACAGTGAGCAACACATCGCTGCAGCCTATTTGGAATTAATCCAAAGCCCATTAAAGGCAATGGAAAGACTCCACATTTCCACTCTTTTAAAAACTATTATCCTTTATTTCTGTCAGGAGTCTTGTTTCACAGTAGATGGCATGCACTGTCACAAATCACTCAGAAGAAGCAGCAAGCACTTACTTAATACAGGGTATCTAAAGGTGCGTATTCAAATGTTTCTTATCTGACCAAAGCACATAAAACTATTTCTGGACAAATTTTTATGCAGAATACTGCCTCCGTGTTTCTCTCATCAGTTTACAGCCTCTCCTTCTGAAGTCAGAATCTCAGACTTAGGGTTTATTGGCACTCTGAAAAATAAATGTCTGTTATGCTATCAATACATATCTTCTAATAAAATAATGATCAGTGTGCTAGAAAATAACTTTATATTAAAGGTATTTCAAGTAGGTCCCAAGTTAATCAAAGCAATTTTGACTCTCAGCTGTATGAGTTGTTGCTGGTACGTACCTCTCAGCTAACAAAGATCACAGTTATGTGGGGTTTTAGTTGAATAAATCTGCCTTTTGCAATATGTCTAAATCCTAAGTACAAGGACAAGTCCAACCCTGTGGATACTAACCAGCTCCTTTCCACTTACCCACTAAAATGCTCTGCACTATAAAGGTGCGAATACTACCTTACCCATAAAGGTGTTTGTTCTTTTCAGTCTCTTCAGGTCACATTTTATAGGTTATAGAAAACTTCAACTACCTTTAGTACCAACTATTTTTGAACAGAAATCTAAGACCAATCAACCTAACAGATGACACTCTTAGCTAGAAGAGAATCTATAGAGCAGGAGCACTAACAGATGAAGCTGTCCTGGCTGCACTGAGCTATGGAATCTCCAGCAGGCCTGTATCTTGTAAAAATCCCCAAAACTGTCTACTTGCCTAGTCCTCCATCTGAGTGTTAATATTCCCTTTTGCCAACTGCTCAGTTGAATATCAACAAGAAAGGTGCCCTTCTTCAAGTACGTCATGCCACCAGTGCTCATTCAGGATTATATCTCTCTCAGAAAAAAACAAACTTCTCCTGGGTTAAGTAATAATCCTGCTGGTTTTGTCAGTAGAGCACGAAGGACAGCTCTTCTCTGCACCACAAACACTTTCCTTCTGGTCAGGACAAAAATTAATCCTGAGGGACAGCTGAGGATGCTGTGCAGAGGAACAAATGCACCTGCCATTTCAGCCAGTGAGACCAAGTTCCAAACTGGGATGCCTTTAAACCCCAAATCAACCTGCTGTTTGGTCTCCAGGGTACCCACTGCTGGGCACCGACGTGTCCCCCAGAGCTGCAGTTTTACCTCAGCTCTCACAAGGCAAAAAAATACTGGCACAAAATTTGGCACAGAAAGGGAGAATAAAGAAAGAACACAAAAGCTGCTAGGGAAGGAAGGACCACCGGGGGTTGACCAAAATCCTGCATGAGCAGTGCCCTTCCTGTTGCTCTTTGTGGGCACGAGAGAGGGGTAGAGACCCAGCTTGCTCCTTACATCCATGCTGGTCCCCTGTATGTGGGAAGATGTTGTTTAAGTGTATGTCAGACTGCAGGATCAGACCTGAAATGAGCAAGAAGTGATGGCCACACAGGCTGTTGGAAGCAAAAGGAATTTAATGAGCATCTTTCTCTAAGCCTGTAAGCTGTACGTGGTGTGTTTCTGCCTGTTGAGCACAGAGGAGACACAAAACCTTATTCACACAACAAATTCATATAATCCAGAAAGATGGCTTTGAATAGTTTACTTTTGTATCTTAGGCTAATAATTTCATCTTTGGGTTCCCACGACACAAATGCAAAGAAGAGAGAAGACCTTTGTAACATTTATTGCCATAAATGCAATTTTTACTTTTTTCTCATGAAAACAATACGGTTTGGACTTCAGTTTTCTTCACAGCCCCTCTGGCTTTCTCACATGCACTGAGAACCTCTCCTCCCTACCACTCAGACATGAAAACAGAAGGTCTGCATAAGGTCAAGTAGATTAGCTGAATAAATCAATTTAGAGAATGAAGAATCATCACTTTTCAAAGCTGGCTTGTGACAGAAAAAAAAGCATTTTTCTTCATTATTTGATTTTCATAACCAAATACACAAAATTATATTCTCGAAAAAAGCATCAATCACCTAGAAGTCAAGCTAAGTTTCTGCTGCTATTTTGCTAAATTTACAAAGGCAGGATACATGTGGCTTTGAGCATTTACCTAACTGCATCAGCTGTGGTGGCAGCTGCAGAGACTTGCAGAGGTGACAAGTGGGTCTCCAGGGCATGGAGAGCTGACACAGGTCCTTGTGATACCTTCTGAAAGAGGGGTGTGCTGGCACTGAGCTCTCCATTTGAACTGGAGGCTGTTTCCACATCTCCCATTCCTTTGAGAGACAGAGCTGATGCCTCTCACAGCTCCTGGACGCAAAACATAAATAAGTGATCAGCTCTGGGATTTGTGCTGCCTTCCATGCAGAGGTGGAAGGAGAGGCAGTAGCTCCGGCCACCCCGATGCAGGAGCACAGGGTCTGGATTTTGCCTTTCTCTGTAAATGGCAGCTGGAGAGCTGTCTTGACTCACATAATTACAGTTTTAAAATGACAAGGTAAAATTTTGCAGAATGCAAAATGATAGAAAATACATTTTGGTTTATACCCTGGGCAAAGGTTTGGGTTCACCTTTCTCAGACATGTGATTGGTTATACAACTTTATGTATATGATAACTCAGAGGTAGTTCTTGTCACAAGAAGCTTCCAATTTAAATTGACAGAACAGAAAATAATTAGAAATGAAGGAACAGAGAGATTCCCTTGTAAAGATCTGCAGCTTTTTACTTACCTGAAACCTGATGTCAAAAAGCTCTGTTCACTGCCATGGATTCAGTTCCCAAGTGCAGAAAGCAGATTTGAGGAGCCTAGGGGAAAGAGAAGTGAGCATTTGCTTGCACATGTATGAAATGTGGAATGTTTTGCAGGTGTAAGGAAAATGTATCTGCTGTCGGGGTTTCAGTACATATAACATTTTCTCATCTGCTAAAGTGCTTGGGGTTGGAAACTAATACTATTTGGAGTTGTGAGCTGTATCATCATAGTGCCACGACGTAAAACTGCTTTTATCCTGTGAAATGCAGAAAACATGGAGAAAAAATATGCTTACTTGAAACAATTTATTTGAATTTCATAAAATAATTCACAAGATGTTTATTCTTAAGCATGGTATAGAGTTTTTTCAAATCTAGAAAGAGGAAACTGAACATGTGGCTCTGCTTCAAATAGAGCTGATTATTTGCCTTTCTTTCACCAGAAAATCTGAACAGAATGGGAAGCATTCCCTCAAAAATCAAAGCCAAAATGTGAAGATTAGCAGGGTAAATTTGCTTTGGGCAGGAGAGAAAGGAAATTTGGGCAGGAGAGAAAGGAAATTTACAGTCCCCAAGAGGTGAATTTGAAAGAATCAGTTTTATGTTCAGTCTTTATTTCCTGACACACAAACTTTCAGTCTGGAAAAATTCCACAATGCAAGTGATGTCAGCTCAGTTGCCTTCTGTACAGCTCATCTGTGTGTAAGTCAAGGCTGTTCCTGGTATGCAAAGCAAGGTGCTAACATTGGCTAATGAGGAAACCTATTGATCTGTAGCATTTTCTTTCGAAAGTTTAAAAGCAAAGGAGAACTGTGAAAATGAAGTGATCACTCTCCTCTAACATGACAGCTTTCTCATCTGCTGTCCCATTTGCCATTATTCTGGTGCTCATGGTACACTGGAGATTGCAAATAAGTGGGAGAAGTTCCACTTTTATTCACTCCAGGTGCAAATATTTGCTTTCACCTTTCTTAGCATGTGACCAGTTATACAACATTAATTAACTGATTGGTTTTTTATTTCTTATTTTCTTCTGAAACTAAAATTTGATGTCTGTATTTCAAAAGAAAGTTGAAAATCTTGCCTGTGGGAACTGCTTGCAGAAGAATCCTTCTGCTGTACCCAGCAGCGATTCTGACTGCAGGGTAACATTAATCATTTGGTAAGATCTCTTGCTAATCTTGAGAAGGGTAAAGAGAGCGGGCCTGACTCTGCCTGCCTTTGCACCAGCCTGGGAAGGGTATAGTCCTTACTGCTCCTATATTGTTCTAGATCTGCCTTTTCTGAAGAAATGAGTGGCACTGATGAGAAGCACTGCTGCTGCTGTTCAGCAATTGAAATATATGCTCTTTATATTGGGGATTTCAACTGAAAAATTATTCATTACAAGAAAGGAAGCATGAGAAATATTTACTTCATTAACTATTGGGTCAATAATGCTGATTTTTCATTAGAGTTACAGAAAATGTACTGAGATGTAAAACTCATAACTTCCATTTGACCATTTTGTATTCTTACATTTACAAAACACATGTGGCTGGAAGCAATGAAAACATGAGTATTTAAGTGACGAGTTTGATTAATGATTTTGGTTTTGGCATGAAGATAAAGCACATTGATCTGCACAGGAAAGCAAGAATTGACTACCCGATGTAGTTCTTCTCTTTCACTGTGAACAGAAGTGGGACAAGCAGCTCAAAAACTCCTATTTATTTCTTTTACTGCAGTGCTTTCATAAAAGTGACAAGACACAACAGACTAATTGAAACCCACCAGATTATATCTCCTGCTTGGTAAGCATATTTTTTTTTGATAGTCGGATTCAGATGTCTCAAAACTGTCATCCACAATCTAGAATAATGATGACTTTGCCCCTCTCCAAAGCATCAGCAATTTGTAAACAGTGTCCAGGTGTTGTTTCCACAGCATTAATCCTGTTTTCAGTGTGCTTTTTTGGAAATAACTCCAGGTGACTTCAGGACAACCAGGAGAGGGCTTGGCAAAAAGAATTTAATCCAAATTCCCTCTTCCCTGGCACTGACAACCCCTCTGCTAGGACCTTAGGACCTTGTCTCTTAGCAACAGTCTCTGGACCCTCAAGATTTTGTGTGCTGTGGACTGGAGGTGCTTGCCCTTGGGTGCCCTTGGCAAGCAGTGGCTCCTAAAGAGCAGAAATGCAGTGTGTCAGTATAGAACAGCCCATCCTGTCTGATGCTTCAGTAGGTACTATTAAACATTCTTCATTGTGCCATTTGTGCTAGCAGTAATTTTACTGTCTGTCCTCATAGTTTCCCTTTGATTTGTTGCTAAATGATGGAAGTTGGGGCATTTCATATGGACTTGGCTCTTTTTCATTATCAAATTAATGATCTGTTCAAGTTTAACTGTGCAACTTCTTATTATGTGAGTCTACTCCTGAAAGAACTCTCAGGCAGGAACCTTGAGTGCCCTCACTTTGCATCCATCACTACTCTGGCACATTCTCTTTCTCCAGGGAAGTGTAATGTGCATTCTTACTGGGTGGCTGGAAAAAAAAGTTCCCCAGCAATACAGGAGCTAACCTAAAGGGATAATAATTTTTTTCAGTGTTAGGTATTAATTTAAAATTTTCCCTAGACTGCATTAAAGACAAAATTTTTCTTAATTTTTCCCTGATTCACTGCTAAAACTTGATCTTAAGCCCCTGTTTTCACCTTCTTTAGTTTCATTTCATTCTGAGTAATCAAATTTCAGAAGGTAAAAGTTTTTTCTTTCTCAAGCACTCTGTGCCACCATTCATTGGTGAGTTGGTGTCAGTATCATGAAGCTGCCAAACCACACAGAAAAGCTGTATCCTATGAGCACTCCCAAGCAGTGAAGCTTTGGTCTCAATAAGTGACGTATTGCTTATTAAAGATAACATCTTGCCAGCTCCCATCCCTCAGTCCTTTTTCATTCTGCAGTTGCAGAGCTAGTGAAACCAGGCTTGCCTGTACCTAGTCAAACTTTTTTTGTTGTTTATTCTTTTATTTGTATGGGAGAAAGTTTTCATAAGGTTAGTCCAGAGTGTGGAACCCTCTTAGACGTGAGGACTGCAGCTGAGCACTACTTACTAATTTTAAAGTCTGTCCAGCAATAACATCTGCTTTTCCATACCTGCATCAGGAAGGGGAAGACCTGGCTTCAGTTTCTACTTCTTCCTAACCTGAAGGAGATCCCCATTCCCTTCCCCCCTTCCAGCTGAGCACCCTGACAACCAGGCAGTTATGTCAGCACCCACCTTCCGTGCTTCTAAAGCAAGGTGCCTGTGTAGAGTAGGGGAGCCTAAGGAGAGGGAAATGGCAACATTCCACAGAGCTTCAGAGCACCAGGTTGATGCTGTGGAGGGCAGGGAGAGCGGGAATCTGCTCCCCAGGCCCAGCTTCCAGGAATGAGAACTCCCATGACTGTGGTTTCTTTGGGCTGGAGCTTAGGCTGTCACCATGCAGTGTCTGGGGTTAAGCAACTCTTACACTATTCCCAGATCACAACACTTCTGTCAGGAGCTGGCTTCTGACTCCTGAACTTGTACACTGTGGGATGCACATATCAATGACTAGGCTAGGTGGCCACTTTATTTTCCAGATTACACTGCAAAGGGCACCCAATTTCTGTCAAAAGTGTTATACCATGGCCATCAGAAAAACCCTCTGCACTATGTATGTGCAAACACTATGGGTTTTCTGAATGTTGCCAGGAAATAAATGAGAACTTTTTCTACAAACGTAGAAATCCTTTTGCACAAAGAAGCTCAAAAAGGACATTAAATGTCAGCAAAGCAGAACACTGTGGAACTCATTGAACCTTGTTTTTATACAGTGCAGGTCTCTGGCTACTTCTAACAATATATTTGCAGTAAAAGGCTGGGCTTTTGATATGATTTTATTTTAAAACTTTGGTTTGGGAAAGACTTATTTGCAGCTATTTCTACTCCGTATTGTTGACATTTTGAAATAACGGAATGTATTGTTAATTTGTGTAATTTTTATTAGTTCAGCAGCTTGCCTTTGAAAGATACTACTGAGACTATGAAACTGAGTTGCACAAAAGCCATTTGGGAATTGAGCTAGTAAACTAAAAAAGATCCTACCAAAACAAATTGAAAAACACTGAAGTGTTTGTTGAAGCCAAAAGTCAGGACTTAATATTACCTGCTGCCAAAATTATTGTACGTGTTTATGCAGTTGATTCATTGAGAAATACCAGGGAAGAGTTGAAAAGGCAATCATAAATAATGTATTTTGATTTTTTTTAATAAAATAATAGAGTCATTTAGGTTGGAAAAGACCTCTAACATCAAGTCCAACCATTAACCCAGCACTGCCAAGTTTAGCACTAAACCATGTTCTCAAGTGCCACATCTACATATCTTTTATATACCTCCGGAGATGGTGACTCTACCATTTCCCTGGGCAGCCTGTTCCAGTGCTGACAACTCTTTCTGTGACATAATTTTTCCTAATATCCAATCAAAATCTTGCCCAGCTCAACTTGAGGCCATTTCCTC
>VWPU01017322.1:0-103411 GCA_013398955.1 Callaeas wilsoni
CCGCCGGCCCCGCGCCGCGGCCGGAGAGGATGCGGGGAGGCCGGCGAATAAAGGCCACCGGGGAACAGAGGCCACCGGGGATGCGCGGCCCGCGCTGCTGGCATCCCCGAGGCCCAGGGGCTGCCGCGTCCGTCCCCTCCGAGCACCCAGTTCGCTGTGACCGTGGTGTAATCACGGCGGGGCGTTCGGCCGGGTGCGAGATAACGAGAGCGCGCTCGGCGCGCATCTATTTGTATTTGTATTCCGTATTACCCCCGTAGATTTGGGAATTAATGTTTTGACAGACGTTCTTCATCTGCTTATCACAAGAATGTGGGCAGGTGGTGATCCCATCTTTTTGTTGTATAATCATCGAGCCTCCTGCATTATATATATCCCGTGCTTCTCAATCAGCCTGGGAAACAGTACATTCCTTTTCTACTCAAACCCTTGAACCAGCTCAATTGTTCATCACAATTAATAAGCGAGCTTCAGTTTCTGTGGGTGGAATTACACGGTTAAGGGCCTAAAGATCTTGATTCTTAGAAGCACGTTGTATGTCCTCGGTGGATGTTTACACCACGTCCATCATTTGTCCTCCCAGCACCTGCTGCTGGGGGCTGCTGCCGCAGAAGCCGAAGCCTCACGTGGCCCCAGCTCCCCAGGATTCCCCGTGGTGTCACTGCAGAGATGGCCACAGCTGTGGCCACCCCGTGACGCCCAGGCTCTGCAGGACATGGGTACAGCCAGGCACCTCCACGCAGATTTTAGCAAAATTCAGCAACCTTCAGCTGGAAGATGCATCTAATTCTGCACTTTTCCCTTTGGCAAAAGTCCCTACAAAGGGAAAACTCTGCCTGCCTGGAGGAAACCTCAATGTGAAAATCGCAATTTCTGTATTACCGGGACTTCTTGGATTTCCTTCATCAGCAGCACTGCTAACCGTCAAAATATTGTGGGCAGCTCCTTTGCACGTGGAACGTGGGCTGCGCTGGATGGAGGGATTTGCACCGACCAAGGCCTTGCTCATGGCATTGCAGCGGGGATGTTTTTACACCATGACCTCTGCTTTACCCAATTTGCTTTGTTAAACATTACATACACAATGTATGGGGGCGCGGGGCAGGAACACAGCAATTGCTTCTAATAAATAACCTTGAGTTCATGATGTAAACAAAGGCAGTGACATAAGTTGAGACCAAAGACACAAATAATTATTTCATTACCACAGCAATTAGGTTGCAGGCTGTAAAGGAGAAGGCTCTTAAGCTACATGTCTTCGAGTCTAGCAGGGGGCAATCCTCAGGCATGTGGATTTTTCTTCAAACTATTTGGATTGCGATCGAACATTCATCAAGTGTGAAATAGCCTTTGTAATGAGATGCTCGGAAAGAAGATACACAGTGGGTTCAGTGGGAGGCCTGGAACGACGGGGGTTTAACTTCAAATTGCAGCTTTTAAAACTTCCATACAGCTGCTGTCCAACCTTGAAGGAGCTTCTGCTCCTCCAGCATCTCACTGGTTTGTGTAAAATTCAGTGTGTGCTCAGAGTGAGGCGTTTTGGCTTCCCAGAGCTTGGGAGCAGTGGTTTTGGGGCTGGTGGAGGAATTAACATCCCAAGAGGAGAATTGTTCTGCTGTGTGCAGGCACAGACCAGATCTCTCTTCTGGCCCCTTTCCTGCAGGTTCTTTCTATATTTTATCCAATTTCTGGACAGATGTTTCAGGCGGTAGGCTGTTACTGAAACGGAAGGTTCCACACATGTCTGAGGCACCCAACCTTATGGACTAACTGGGGGTGGCTGTGCTGATGATCCCTGCTGGGAGAAGAATAGTCCTGAAAACATAGCTGCTGAGGGATGCCTGCAAAGCAAATCCAAGCTGTTCCTCTATTCTATTCATTTTAGTCTATCAGCTGTACTGAAAAGTTCCTGGTAACAATTAGGGACCAAGCCCTTCCAACATAATTTTTTGTGAAATCAAATGAATTTTTAAAAATGCACTTCCTATGATTCCCTCCAATATGAAAACTGGGCGTTTGGGGTGCAGGATTTACACGATGCCCCTTTTCCCTGCCAGCCAGGGTTCTCCTTCCTTGCTGGTGTAATGCTGCTTGCCCAGTCTTGCAGCTTTACTCACTAAAATATAACAGAAATTCTGCAGCCCCTGTGTCTGTACTGGTTCTATTTGATGAATTTGTAATTATTTTTAGTAAGGGATTGCATACTTCTCTTGTGAATAACTTGTTTTCTCTGAGCAGGGGATTCAGGATTCACGGGATCCAGGGGAACGGTGATGTTGGGATATTGTTTCCTGACCCACATGCTGGCTCCGAGCAGCTGAGCACCTGTCACACAAGGCTCCATCAACCGGGAGCACAATCACACTTTGCCTCTACACTTCACCGACACGTCAGCCTGGGAGCAGCACCTCCTGCTGCACTGGTGCGGCTCGAGGAACTCAAAAAAAAAATAAAAAACAATAATAAATAAAATTTACAGCCTTTGTTTCATAAAGAGGTTGATTTGCAGATGCAAATGTGGGCCTTGATCCTGGAAAGACGATGCTCCTGCATCGCTTTCATGCAGCGCGAGGAGTCACAGTGACTTCAGCTGGATGACTCTCAGTGCATAAATTTCAGCGCCGGCATCTCTCTCCCTGCAGATCTAGAGCGAGTATCTGTTGACTAGAATAGACCAGTTATTTTACTGCTCCAAGTGTTTGTGCGACTTGGTTACTCGGTGCTATGCAGGAACAGGCAGACACAAATCCTGCCTCGATCCTTCTGAGCCGCTTTTGATCGTTAGAAATGAGATTTGGATGTGAGGAACGCCGAGTATCCAGCACCAGCGTCAATATCCCATTTATTTTTTACTAGTTTTTAAAATCTAACTGGTTTTGAGCAGATATGCTGGCTAGGTTATAATGGATAATCATTACAATAATTGAGAAGGTGCTCATGTGTTTTTTTACAAATGGGTGGCAGGAAACACTTGTTTTCTAGAAATGTGAGTCAAGAGTTTGGTTCATCTGCCTGTAATACAAGTGCAATAAGCAGGAATATGAATACAGTAAGGCATTTTCCTTAAAGGCTTTTGTGACTGTAAATTTGGAGAAATGGAGAAATGAACTGGTTTATTTTCCTATGTACTCCACTTTTAATATTAGCACCCTGTTTTAACTTGAAAATGCATTAAAAGAAGCACATCCTTCGTTTCACTCCTGTGATTGATGCAAACCAGAAGTGGATTTGTTCCAAAACATATTTGGTCAACTGTTCTGGACCTGAGCATTTAGAAGAGGGGTTGTTTTTCTTACAGTTTTGGTCTCACACCAGACTGACATGGGTATATAAGCACCATCGAGAACAATTACTTCTAGGGGGGAGCCAAAATTCCAACATTTGGTATCACTCCTGTAAAAGTAAGTTCATTAGGAGGATGGTTCACATCACTTTTTCTATTATTTACCGTAAGGATGTCATCCAGTGTGAGGGATTGCACCAGTAGAAAAAAATTTCTGTTAAAGGCAGTGTATGATCTTAGATCAGCAGCTTCCCCCTCCATTTGACGATCAGTTTTTAGAATTTAATTACTGTAACACTATTTTTTACACATTTAAAAGGTTTTCAACCCAGACTTGGAGTTTCATACCATAACAGTAACTTAACGCAAGAGGAAAGGACTCATTCATGCCACAAGCTCTCAGTGGGAGCCCAGGGAAAGAACGGTAGATGCATTTATCTTTTTTTTTTTCTGGTTTAAAAGCACAGTGAATCTTGCTTGTCATCATGAAAAACAAACTGCCAAGGCAGGTTTCAGTGTGGAAGTTGCCAGTTCTCAATATTCCATGGGAGTATCTCACGTGGATTCCTTGCAGGAGACGCTCCTCATTTGTCCTCTTACACTGATGCTGCCTTGGTGTTTGAGGTGCTGGGTCCCCCAGCTCTGATCCCACACTGCTGTGGGTGGTCAGTGTGCTCTTTAAGGGTCCTGAGACCCCAAATCTTCCCTGGTCCTGCTCTTCCTGCCCTCCGCCTCCGGGAGCAGGACTTGCACATCCCTGGCGATGTCCTGCTGCGGGGTCATGCTGGACTTTGAGCTCCTGCCCGGAAAAGCGTGGGTTATTTGCAGTCTGGGCAGAAACCCTCTCAGCTCTCCCTAATTTTGAAAGAAAACCCAGCCCACTAAAAAAAATAGCCGTTTGTGCTCAGCTGCTGCCGCAAGTGCCTCCAGGAGCAGTTGGCTCCTCTGGGCCCTGGCCACGCGCTCCCAGCCCTCCCTGCCTCCTCCCGCTGCCAGCACCAGCATTTGTGCAGCTGCAAGGTGAAGTGGATCAGGGAACGGATCCAGCTGAACGCTAATCCTGGGGAAGAGGGGGGGAGTAAAAAAAAAAGAAACAAAACCCAACAACCTGATTTTCAGCTGGATCTGTTGCCCAGGCTGGTTCTGCCTTCGGCCTCGTGGGACACGCGCTCGCGCCAGGAGAGGCCGCGGCGGGAGGAAGGAGCAGCCGGGGCAGGAGCGCGGGGCTGGGTTTGTGGCAGCGCTGGTTCCGCTGCCTGAGGAGCATTTGTCAGGCTACGACCTCGTGTTAATGTATTACCGTGCCCGTGCCCCGTGCAGCCGAGGTGACGGAGCTGGGCTTTCGCTCCCACGACCATGACGCTGCATTCTGCAGGATCTGGGGGAGAAAACGCTCCGGTGGAGTTCACGTTTCTCTTTTAAATACAGGGATGTGGTTGTGGTGGGGAGACAAGCGGGGATTGGCAGGGAATGGGGTACCCACACACGTTATTGGAATTTATTAATCATCTCCTGGCTTCGACTGCAGCAACAAGTGGGCTGTAAGACCAGCAAAACACCTGGGATCCTCTAATACAATATATAAAACAATTTAGTTCAACAGTACATTGATCGTAATAGTAGCAGTTGTGTTGTAATCTGGGCTCGGCATCGTACTTTTCCTCACATTAAATTAAATATAGATTTTGACTGATTTCCACAAAGTTGCACAAATTTAGGGGTGATGTTTTATATAATATGTTGGTGTTATCCCTTCTCGGCAAATTTATTCCCGTTGAGAAAGAAAAAGAGTTCCATGCTGAGAACTCTTGAATTGAATCGATGATTAGAACGAGGCAATACATATTACTTCTGCCCTACTACAGCCACGGAATTCAAATCGGTGGGAAATTCTCAAATCCATTTCCCTTTGCAAACATGAGCAAAAGGATGCCAACATACAATAAAATTCTCTTTTCATAATCCTGTTGTGGGTTTTTTTACCCCTGCATGTGTGTGAAATCATTATGCAGAACTGTTGGGGTATTTTTATTCCCTTTTTCTTCGGTTTATATTCTTCAGCGAGGAATTACAAGTCTGGAGAAAAGCCTCACAGAGTGCGTGCACGTTTGTACACCCCTTCCATAAAACATCTTAATGTCATCGCCACATGAGCAGAATTGTTCTGCTGATAGAACACAGGGCTGATGTTTAATCTTTCCAGGAAAGTTTAATGAAAGGCGCTTGAATCAATCTGTCTGGTTTAAAGTTTGAAGGGCATTTGGATGCACTAATTTGACTTATGTGCCAGGTGTTTCTAAACAAATAGTTATCAGATAAAGACGCTTCCTGCTCCCGCTCCCTTATCACGGACTTCCTGAACCTTTACCTTCCATAAACGCCAGCTTGTTTCAATGGCCTGTGCTTCCAGCATCCTGTCATATCTTAATGGGGAACTCTACAGCACCCAGCCTCTAATTCCACAGTTGTTATTGTCTTGTAAGCCAGTTATTGGGAGATTTACCATTACAACGTCAACAGAAAAGAGTTTGGTTACAAAATGAAAGGGTGGACTGGGCATTCCAGACACTGGGAATGCCCCTGCATGGGCACTGCTGGTGTTTGGAGTGAAATGTGGGCTCGTGTTCCTCAGCCCTGACTCACGGCGCCTTATTCTATCTGTCACTCACTGTTTGAATTACAGTCACGCCTGGGGCATCATCTGAGATCTGTCTGCAAAAGAGCTGGCCAAAGGGGGTATGACAGATGTCTGTAAAACCCTCAAGGGTGTGGGAGAGGGAATAGGGAACGAGGATGTGCAAATTCTTATAACACAAGAATATATCAAATCACCATTATGTGTCAGATTTTTGTATCTGAGCGTCTTTTCTTGTGGTAAAAAATTAAATAGTGCATCCAAAATACTGCAGAGCAAATCAGATCATGGGGCTGAAATAATTTTGTGGGATACAGGTCCATCAGGGATTGTGTACAGGGCCGTGTAGGCGCAGTCTCTGGGTTCGTGCTGCCGGCTGTTGGAAGCTGGAAGGGATATTTCTGTTTCTCAGAGTTCGCCCTGGGGCATCCAGTGCAACCTTGTTAGAGACAAGGGCTGGGGCGAGGCCGAGCGAAGCTGGCCCGGCCGGCAGCTCCGACTTGTGCTGGCTGTCCTTGGGAAGATCATGCCAGTCCCAAAGCACCTGCAGGCTGGTGAGTCAGAGGTACCCGGGGAGCAGAGATGAAGCGGCTGTCGCCCAGTCCCTGGGCAGGGCAGGAGGAGCTTCTTCCCGGCCAGCATCCTCCTCACCAGAGCCTGCAGTCTCCTATGCTAATTAGGAACTTACTGGCACAAAACTGAAGCGGCGCAGCCCTGCACGAGGCCCTCCGAGGATTTCAGTGCCTGGAAGGCATAAGTTGCATTTCATTGATAGTACAATTGTGTCTTAAATCTCTCTGGTCACCAGAGATGTAGCTAGCATGGTGTCAGCTCGGGAGTGAGCGAGGGAAATGCAGATGAGGCGGCGCCCCTGGGCTGCCCGGTGCGATGCAGTGTTGGTACCCAAGTACAAAGGGGCCTGAGGTGGGTGAGCCTTGTACCCTCCACTGCCATCCAAACAACCCAGGGCCACCCACACAGGCTCCTGCGGTGGGCACCATCGCCAGGTGGGACTGGCTTCGGATCTGACTGGGAATTTAAAGAAGGAACATTGTCCCAGCGGTCTGTTGGGTACTTGGGAGTGATTCCAGCTGTGCAGGGACAGCAAAGCTACCTGCACTCACCCTTCCAATTCTGCATTTTGACTGGAGAGTTTCTTCTGGAGAAACAAAGCCTTGTAGCCAAATCTCAGCCAGCCCTGCCAAAAGCTGCTCATTGCCAGGTTAATTCAGAACCACAGAATCACACAGCAGTCTGAGTCGTCGTGTGTGTTGAAGCAAAGGACAATCCACCTGAGAACAGAGCCACTGTCACAGCAGTGACTGCTGCAGAGAGGATTGCTGGGTTTTTAAACTGAAACAGTTACACATTGGAAGTCCTTTTCCAATATAATTACACTGGTGTAAACATGTCCTGTACCACCTTGCTTATTTTCCTTTCCAAGCTGGAAGAAGCTGCACTGATGTCTGCATTTCTTTTAGCCACTGAATTGTGTCCCCAGGAGGATTTTTGTTGCTTTAACAGCAATGTTATCAAAGCAACAGACCTTTGTAGTGAAGACCAGTCCTTAGTTTCTAAGTAAGCATTTTCACTTTTTTAGTTGGCAGTCAACAAGCTGTAGGAATCTGATTCTTTAAAGAGAAAGATAACAGGCACAGGAGATCTGGTCTTACATTGCTGTTTCCTGAATAAACTTCAGAACACGGCAGCCAGAGAAATCAGATAGTGATTAAAGTCTGAAAAGTCCTCTAAGATGCCTTCAATCTTCACCACTAAATCCCCAGGAAAACTCAATGCCCAGGATCTGTGGTCAGAAAAAAATTTCCAAAACACAGAGACAGGATGGATGCTCCTGTTTGTTCCAGCATCTTTGTGAAAGCCCATGATGCAACCAACTTTCTGCTGGGTCTTGCCTTTTAGTACATAAGGTCTTCTCCCATGGGTCTGGGGAGATTCCAGGAGGAGAAGTTTCTGATCCTGTTCTTTCATATTTTAGGAAGAACTATGTATTCTATGGTGACAGCTAATAGAATAGAATAGAATAGAATATCAATTACAGGTACCAACTGTGTGTATAGACTCTTCTGGTTTGGGCTCTTTCCTTGTCTGGAACACATCTTTCTTTTCCTCCTGCTTCCCTTCATGACCTCTGCTCAATCCCTTTGTGTCTCTAAGGTTTTGGTGAGTGCATTCAGTACCAGGATGAAGAGCCCTGGGAGGTGCAGCAGTACTTGGGTGGATATCTGAGGTACAGGCAGATCTCCCCAACCAGAATTCCATGCAGTCCTCCCTCCAAAGAACGTATTTTGACACGACCATAGCCACAAACAGGCAGCAATAGGGACAGCTGCTCTCCTTGGGAAAGCAAGCAGAAGTCTTCACTAGCCGGGCTCAAAAAATCTGAAACGCTTTGACAAGTGAAGAGCATTTTTCAATTGCCATTAATGCTGTTTTCTAAGGAAATTTTAGTTCATGTAATGAACCATCTTATTTAAAAGTCAGGTACCTAAAGCTGTAGGGGCTGAGTCTGGAGTGGTTCTTCTTGGGAAGCTGGGGAGCAGCAGCAATGCCCCTGAGCCGCGCTGGCTCTCAGCAGTGGGAGCAAACAGGAGTTTTATAAACCACAAATGCAATGTGATTTCTAGATAAACTTTTCTCTGTGCCTCTGAGAAGTCTGTTGGGTATGGATCCTGAGCTGAGCAGTTGCTCATTACTGGAATTAACTCATCCTGCCTTTATTTCTCTGCATTAGCAAGTATGGGAATAACTCCTGTGAATAACTCAGCCTAAACAAAAATCCTGGGAAATTGTTTTGGGTAGGGCCTAGGTTTTGTTTAAACAAATAAACAGAAAGTACAGAAAAGAAAGAACTACTCAGAGCCAACTCCAAAGGGACTGTGTCATGCAAACCAACGTTGGCATTCATCCTCTGCAGGTTTTTATCTAATTTAGATAAATATCTAAATCAAATTTCATTTGCAAAACAAAAAGAGGCACTTAATCTAGAAAATATCAAACTGGGAAACTGGGAAACTTTTTCATTTGGGGCTTTTATTCTGCAGGAGGCTATTTCCTGAAATCGTGATGAATTTGCAAATAGTTTCAGCTGTCCCAGAATTACACTTTTCAGCAAACAGCTACTTGTCTGATGAAAATCACTCAGCTGTTACCAAGGTCTTGGCTAGCTCTGGCTGTTACATTTCCAATGGGATTTTGCTACAACAGTTAAGCAGGAGCAGCCTGGGAGTTTAAATATGGATAATTCTCCCCATTCTGTTGCAACTCCTGCAGCTTCAGCTTTTCCCTGGCTCCTGCATGCTGGGGGCTGGGGATGTGCCTAGGGATGGCAGCAACTGCTGCTGGAGCATCCTTCAGGAGGAAACAAGGACAAGGTGCAGCGTTTGGGATAAGGTTTAAAGGAGTTACAAAGTGTAAGTGCAGAGGGAGGGCTGGATGGAGAGCCCAGGTGGAGCTGGGCAGGGTTGGAGGATCTCTATGGGAAGAGCAGCATCCTGGCAGCTCCTGGCAGCCAGCTATCAAATATAAATGTCATCTAGTGAGGGAGGCTGGGGGGAAAAAAAGGCTTTAAAATCCAGTTTTACACACATTGTGTTTTGAGTAAATATTATTTTAGCTATCTAAAGTATTCAAACTAATCATGGCAGTTTCCTTTAATGCCTGCCATTCCAGGCACAAGGTTTATTTACTGTAATGTAATACATCTTGAGGGAATGTCGTATGCAGATATTAGCAATTAACTCATTAATCTAAAAATCACAATTCTTGCAATTAATAGAGCACTGCACAGTCACTCTAATTACAAACTCTGCACAAAAGGCCAGTCTCACAGGGAACATGTAGCCTCCTAATTAGCCAAGATTTCAAAGGCAGACAGAAAATTGAGATGTTGAGGGTCAGGGAGGGAAAAATGTGACTACAGTGCGCTGTGAGCGTGTGTGACAGCGGGACTGACAAGCCGTGCATGAGGAGTTTCTGCGTGGGGTGGCACTCACCTGCCCAGGACAGGTGTGTGCCGTCTGCCCACGGCGCTGCCGTGGATTTTGGGAGGAGGCATCAACAAGACTGATGGGGTCCCGTCGCTCCTCCAGGCAGGCACTTGCCAAACTTTTGCAGGGCGCTCGGGCAGAGAAGCCTGAGGAAGGCACTGCTTCGTCTGCTGGGACACAGTCTCACAGTCTCACCAGGGGCTCAGGGGTGGGAGCAGCCCCTCGGGATGCCAGAAGGTGCCTCAGCATTTTCTCCCCAGGTCCCGCGGGACGGAGTCTCCTGGCTCCAGGCCAGCAAAGCACTTCTCTATGGTTTAACTGTGAGGACAGGAATAATCCTGCTGATTTCCTTGGGGCTGCTCACACACTTAAGGACTGGTGGATTTGGAAAAAGTGCTCAGCATGCAGCATGAGCAAGTCCTCCATGGCTGGGCATGGCCTTGCACTCTTTCAGCATCTCTATCTTTCCAGCTATGAATGGCAGCAACAAGACACAGTTCCCTCGGTGCTCCTGTGCCAAGCAGTGTGGGGGCAGAGCCTTGCAGTCACCCACCTGCCTCTGGAGTCACCCACCTGCCTCTGGAATCACCCACCTGTCCCTGGAGTCACCCACCTGTCCCTGGAATCACCCACCTGCCTCTGGAATCACCCACCTGTCCCTGGAGTCACCCACCTGCCTCGGGAGTCACACACCTGCCTCTGGAGTCACCCACCTGTCCCCGGAGTCACCCACCTGTCCCTGGAGTCACCCACCTGCCTCGGGAGTCACACACCTGCCTCTGGAGTCACCCACCTGTCCCCGGAGTCACCCACCTGTCCCTGGAGTCACCCACCTGCCTCGGGAGTCACACACCTGCCTCTGGAGTCACCCACCTGTCCCCGGAGTCACCCACCTGTCCCTGGAGTCACCCACCTGCCTCGGGAGTCACACACCTGCCTCTGGAGTCACCCACCTGTCCCCGGAGTCACCCACCTGTCCCTGGAATCACCCACCTGCCTTGCAGTCACCCACCTGTCCCTGGAGTCACCCACCTGCCCCTGGAATCACCCACCTGTCCCTGGAGTCACCCACCTGCCTCTGGAGTCACCCACCTGTCCCTGGAGTCACCCGCCTCCCTCTGGAGTCACCCACCTGTCCCTGGAATCACCCACCTGTCCCTGCAGTCACCCACCTGCCTCGGGAATCACCCACCTGCCTCGGGAATCACCCACCTGCCTCTGGAACCACCCACCTGCCTCCGGAATCACCCACCTACCTCGGGAATCACCCACCTGTCCCTGGAGTCACCCACCTGTCCCTGCAGTCCCCCACCTGTCCCTGGGCGGGCTCTGCTCCTCCCTGAGCCCAGAGCTGCTCGTGCTCTCTGCACATCCCAGCAGGAGCACTGTCCCCAGGCACTGCAGGCATGCTTGCCAGGGCTCCAGAAAACATCCCCAGGGATGCTGTGGGAAGTGTTTCCTCGCCCAGGCCTCCGCCCAGATGCTATTGTAGTCTTTATCTTCCAGCAAGAGACAGGGAGTCTGCCAGGACACGGCTGGTGTTGGTGGAAACCGTTGTCATAAAGCTGCCGTAGGGTGGGAAAAGGCTGTGCAAGACAAAGCCTGTTGGACTCACAGAGCAGAAACACCACTGCAGCGCTGACTTCTCTTCCCTTGGGTGGTGTCCCTGGGCTCCAGCCTCCTAAGGAGCCTAAAAGCTTGTGATTTTAGTCCCAAAGAGAGTGTTTTTTTCATCACAGGTTTTTTACTGATCGTGTCCCACAGATAAACCCCTGTGTGGGCAGCAATTTTTTAGGCAGCACCCATTTTTCTAGGGGGCACATCCTGTTATCCTTGCTTGCCTATAGGACCCTTCCAACTCAAAACAAACCATCTCTGACTACAGTAACATTCTTGAAGGATGCTGAAAGGCACAGATTAAAAAAAAAACATCTGAGATCTTTGAGGGACTAAGAATACTTAAAATGTGTTTGGGAGAGAACTGAAGCAGGTGAAACTTCATCCTAAGGAAAAACACTGTCTACCTACCACTGATAGGACAGAACTGCACAGAGGGCTGGGATCTTGGAGGCTGAAGTTGGCCCAACATCCCACAGAGACAGGAGGGCTTGGAAGTGATGCCACAGATTTTTTTTTTCATTTATTGGGCCATGCCAGTAGGTGCTGGTGCTGCTGTGGGACAGGAGCTAAGCATGGGGGTCATCCCTGGAGTGTACTTGACAAGTGGTCGGAAAAGTGTTTAGAGTGGGAAGAAATGTTGATTTTTCTAGAAAGGTGGACAAAATGCTTAAGAAGAAAAGTTGTGCTAAAATTACGGCCTGTGGATTATTGTTTGCTGAGAACAGAGTGATTCTGATGTATTTTTTAATAACAAAGTTTGCTTGACGTGGGAATAAGCAGGAGTTATAAATATATCCTTGCAGGATGCCCTGGCTGGGAGTGGGGTGAGGCTGCAAAGATCTCCAGGGCTCTTGTCTTGTCTTTGCCCTTTCCCTCCTTGTCTTAACCCAATTGTGCCCGACCTGGCTCTGCTGCAGCCGGGGCACTGCGACCTGACCTGTGCCCAGGGCTGATGGGAAGCTTTGATTAATTAATGGCTGTAAAGCATTGCTGGGGCTTGGCAGGAAAGGCACAACGGGTACGTGAAGTACTGGGAAGGAGCACAGTGATGTGATGGTTATGTACAGAAGAACTTAAAAGTGCAGTTTTCTTCCTTAAAATGTCCTTTTTTTTAACATATAAATTTCACATATATAATTGCAATTGTAGAGGGTTTGTTGTGACCTAAGGACTGTTATTCAAGGGGCAGAAAATCAGTGTAAATCTTAAACCCTCTCCGTGGCTGTCACGTAATTAATTTCACGTTTTACCAAGATTATCTCCCCAAATGAATGATGAGAATAATATGTTTTCAATACTGTTCATTCAGTAATTAATCATTGCAGGGAAGAAACTTCATTTCAAGTGCTAGTAAAGTGTATGTAAATTATTAAGCAGAGGGTTGAACTAACAACAGCTCACTGGATGCCATCCAGGACAGATGAGATGTGACCACTTGCATGCACTTCTTAAAAGCAGGAGTTTTATCCAACCATTTCAGGTCTCTTAGGAAAGCAAGTAAGTTACAGATATGTTGAGGGCAATCATGCTCAGATTTAAGGATTCAGTATTGCACCACGCACTGTAGAAAAGAAATGAAGAAAAATAAAATGTAAAATATTTCTTAAAGTTCAAATGCAGGGGTCTGTCTTGGAAGACAAAAAAGATGATAAAAAAAGAATTGGTAAGTCCAAGCTGGCAGTTATTAGAATAGTAGAAACACAGTGCTTATGTACATAATGGTTTAACTTAGATTAAAAACCATAACTTATCTGAAAACCCCCTTTTTAGTACGTCGGGGGTTAAATATGGTTCACAGCAGCTCTCACAATTAAATTGTTTTCCCCTTGCTTCAATAAACTATATTAAAAATCATTTCCTGAAAAGTAAGAGAAGATCATTATTTTGTTTGCAAACCAACCCCGTGTTATTCCTCTAAAGGGAGACCCAGTGGAGCTCCAGCACCAGGATCAGAGACCCGAGCCCAGGCACAGCCAGCAAAGAGCCCCGCTCCTCCCGGTGTTTCACAGAATCCTGGAATCCTTCAGGTTGGAAAAGCCCTCTAAGATCATCAAGTCCAACTTGATGGGAGGGGTCTGAGGTTTACAGTCATCTCTTCCCTCTGGCTATTTGCATTTGGTACGGGATAGTATTAAGAACATTTCCAAGGATAAGAGTGCAATGTGCAACCTCCAAATGACTGCAGGCTCATGTGCTCGCCACGAGGGCAGCTATAAATGCACCACCAGCCATGGGACTCGTGTTGAAAAGCAGGGAAATGCATGAACCTGTCACCAGCAGGAAGGTGGGTTCCCCAGGCCACGTGCTGCGCTCATGGCACTGTCCTCCCCCTGTTTACCATCCACCCTCTCCCCCTCCCGGGACTTCTGTCAGGATTTATGCAGGAATTTCCACCTCCCTGGGTGAGGGTGGTGTTCCTCTTCCCTCAGCACTGGAGGAGAGTTGCTCAGGAAGCACTGGGCTCTCCCACTGACACAGCCAGTGGGTTCTGAGGCACTCCCTGACGTGGTGCATCCCCACGAGGACACTGGCAGCCTGTTGTGGGACACGGGCACACGCGGGCGCCGCCTGAGTGGCACCGAGAATTCCCGTTTCCATCCCCAGCACTGAGAGCTGGGTGGCTCCGTCGTGGAGGTGACAAGGTTAAAAGAGATGGGGAGAAATGGGAATATTCCTCCAGGCTTCGTTGTGGATGCAAAGGGCCCTTGAGGGATTAAAATATGAAGATGGAAACTGTCATCTATTTTTGGAAATGTTTTCCTCTCAGGGACTAACTCCAAGGCTATTAATCAGCATAACAAGAAGAGGAAGAGACTCTCAAAGATCAATTGCTCCTTGCTGGAGAAGTAGTTCAAAATAATTGTATATGTGTTGGGGCTCTTTTTGGTGTAATTGAATGGTACCAAAAGAGTCAAGTATATTTAAGGGATAATCTCTCCTGTGCTGTAGTGAACAAAGCAATAAATGCCTGTTGAGATTGATTAATCACTGAGGAGGTGCCAAGGAATTTAATCCATCCCAGAAGTCTTTTATGACAAGGATCCTGCAAAGTGGTGGGGATTATTATTATGCACGAAAACTGATAGAAAATAAAAAAATCCCTTGCCTTTGAAATACAAAAATATTATGTTTCTGCAACTACCTCCAGGAAACCTCCGCCCCAGAGGCTGGGATAAGGATCTGCTGCTAAAACTGCCTGTGGACAGGAAAGGTTCATACGGTGTAATTCCTAGAAAGCTCTCCCATCACCTCCCTCATTCTGGTGGAGATAAGGAAAGGAAAAGCATGGAGTAAGATTCTTCTGGCAAAAGAAGCTTCAACAGACAGACCTTTCAGTCTTACAAAGCAGCAGAAGAGTCATTTGAGCATACAGAAGAGCTCCCAGAGCCAGAAGAGTTTCCCCAGGACCTCCCTGGCTGCACCTCCATCACAAACCACCCAGTGGCACGGCCAGGAACTGTCCTATTTATTTGGGAATACTCGGTGCATGCAGTAATATATCCCTAAATCATATTTTGGGAAGGATCTTCCTTTGCCTCCCAGTTTCAGCTCAGAATTCCACTAAGTCCTAACGTGCTTTGTGATAAACAGCAGCTCAAAAGCAGCCTTTATGAGCTGCCGTAAAATCTGGGAGTGAAAGCAAGTGCTTCTCCTCGTGGAAGTGTAAAGGTGCATTGACCTGGTGCAAAGGTGAGGGGACAAACCTGGGCTGGACGTGGCCACCGCCGGCTCAAACCCACAAAGGGCTGCGTGCTGGGAGTGCGTTTTCACCGACATTGTGCGAAATCAAATGAAAGGCGTAACCAGCGTGAAAGCACCTCAGGGCTTGGCTGTTGGTCCTTCAGTTCAGTGGGACTTTCTCCATCAGCTTTAAAAGTGTGGAGTCAGACCCCAAAGGAGAGCCACAGCTGCTGCTACCTTAGCAGGGGCTGCTACGACTGCCTTGACTTTGCTTGCACAGGATGTGGTAAGAGCGTTTTCTGGTTAAGGAGCTGGATGGGACCCAAGAGATCTGATTTCAGGGTTTATTTCTGCCCCAGACTTCCCGTGCGACCTTGGGAACGTCGCTTAACTGTGGGCGTCTGTCCCCAGTCACACACCACCACCACCACTTTGCTTCTGGTCCCAGACTGGGCTCTTAGCAAGGGAGGATGGAGGATGTCTTGCTAAAGTGCCCCACATGCTTTGCACAACGTGGCCCCAGTGTTGGCTGACACCTCTGTGATGCAAAAGCACTGGAATTTTGGAGCAGAACACATTTTTCACATGGGATAAAAACCTGATTTTGCCTACTTGATTGGATAATGCTCGGAGCTGTAACTACTCAGGAATGAACCGTCCCTAACTCTTATGAGAATATTTCTGTCTTGATTAATCTAATAGGAACAAAAAATATTAGTACGAGAAAAGTCTGAAAATTGCTCTTTATTATTACTTGTACGTAATAGATGAGGTTAAAATAAAATTCGTATTCCCTTCACCTTCTCCTGAACAGAAGCTGGTATTTGATATCAAGAGATCTTGTCCTATTAAATTAATCAGAACTTGTCAAGTTCTAGGTAACGTCAAGGGGGTTTTTTTTGGGGAGGGCTAACTTCAGAATGAATACCAGTGAGTTTGAAAAGGGTATACATTTTTCATTATGTCAGATGAAAAGAACATCCTTCCTATTTGTATGATAGCGCAATAAAAGACATCACCAGTGACTTCAGCTCCTGGGTAATTTTTCACTTGTCTATCTGGTTCATTTTTCTTTGATCAAACAAAGACTAAAAATACTGTGGCATTTTACGACTTCAGAACTCAGGCATACGTAGACTTTATCTTTCCAAGGGAATATTGGAAACTACTGAATATTTGAATTGCCTGAACTCGGCAGTTTTTGGATGAGGACCAATTTCACCAAGCGTAGCAGAGCTGCAGCATCGCCTCTCTCAGCGCTCACTGCAACCCCACCCCAGTGCTGCCCCCAGCCAACACAAGTGGGGGCTGAGTCAAGCAGTTACAAGCTGGGGGGAGTTGAAATGCCTTAATTTTATTGCCCAGATATTTGAAAGTCATCTTAATTTCTTTTTTTTTCCCACCACAGGAGAAAACTGACAATGTCAGAAGTGGCTCGGGCTCCTTGGTTGCTTAACCATTCCCTCCAGTCGCCTGACCCTGATTAATTCTTCCCCTGTGCTGCCTGCTCGCCTTTGTCTTTTGCTTTCTACCTTCATGCTTATCTTCGAGCACTTCCCCTAATCCCACTCACTTCTCTATAATTTATTTTCCTCCTTTGTCCCCAAAATCAATGGCAAAGTTCTTAACTCTTGCTGCCTGAACTTCCTTTCCTTTATCTCACTTCCTCTCCTCTCTGCAGCGGTGCGTTCCT
The DNA here is from genome assembly GCA_013398955.1 of Callaeas wilsoni. Taxonomy (NCBI): domain Eukaryota; kingdom Metazoa; phylum Chordata; class Aves; order Passeriformes; family Callaeidae; genus Callaeas; species Callaeas wilsoni. The sequence continues at coordinate 16,920 of VWPU01017322.1, forward strand.
ACTTCTCCCGTCTCCACCACGCATTCTTTCAGCATTTTCTGCAATGCTTTTCTTCCCTTCTCCATCGCCGGCTCTCCACCATTCCCGGAGCTCCCCTTGCTCCAGCAGCTTTCCCAGCTCACCGGGAGCTCCAGCCCCGAGCTCGTCCTTTCTGCTGAGGCAGTGACAGCCCACGTCCTGGAGGGCCTGTACTCCACATCTGCTGTTGAGCCCCTTTTTTTCTCACCAGTTGCTCCACAGCATCGCCGGCGGAACCTCTGCTCCCAGATGTGCCCACATCTGCATCTGCCCCTTCAAAACACTTCTGCTTCAATCTTCAGCTTTTCCATCCTTGCCTTACATCCGCCTGGATTTCCGTGATGGAGCTTTCACTTCTCCGAAGCCTTCCCTGCAACCCATCCTCTTTCTTCTTGCCATTAATAATCCCTGCTCCCTCCCTCATCTAAACTGCTCTGTGTCTCTTGCCTTTTTTAGCCCGTAAGTGCTTTGGGACAGGGAACATGGATCATCTATGTTTATAGAGTGACTGGTAAATTCTGTGACACTGTATAAATATTTCCTTTATTAATTACAGTCTCCAGCATGAGACCTTTCTTCAAAAAAGGTCTGCAGAAAGGAAATACATATTTTGGCAGCATCTCATTGAGTGTGTTGACCTCCGTGTATAATTTCCCTCGCAGCACAGGAAAGCACATCCCGCAGCGATCGCTATCGGCGCGGCAGACACGCAGCCCTCCTTCCGCATGCAGGAGATAAAGACCTATCTGTTAACCTCCTGTTTGTCTCCACATCATCGCAGACCCATTACCTGATAACATTTTAAGCGAGGGTGACACTTCCTGCACCTCAGCTCCTACAATTAGATCTGAGTGTCAGAGAACATCATGTCGGAGCAGGTGAGGAGAAGGGAGGCATTAATCTTCCCTGGCGGCACCGGTGCCAACTGTTTGTCAGGGCTGGAGTAACATTTCACTTCATTCCCTCACTCTGACACGAGGCTTTCTGTGGTGTTCAAGCCTTCCCTGTCAGTGGGCACTGGCTGAGGAGCTCATTGTGTGGCTGTTTCCTCAGCTGGCCAACAACTGACTTCTCACTCATGTGGCATCTTATGGTGCTACTGAGGTGGAGAAAAACTCTTCTGGTGCCTGGGCTGAGTGGGGGGCACGGAAGGGCCTTGGCAAGTGAGTGTCCCACGGTGTGGATTAGCTGTGTGTGGCAGGGAGAGCAAAGAGATTGAATAGAAGGGAAAATCCAGGGAGGAAATATATGCCGTTGCCAAAACTACTATAAATTAATCCTGCCACAGGCAGCACAGCCTGGTCTCAGTCTTGCCCAGGCTCTTCTTTCAAACTTTTCCCCTGCTCTGCAGAGCTGTGTCTGTACAGCCACACAGACGCAGCAATAGAAGTGTCTTTACGCTGACATATTTACAATCACTTTTAATTTTTATAGGGAAACAGATTAAATTTTGTTCATAAAAGAGACTTTTTGTCATTATGACTGTTCCCACATTAGGAATAATTGTACCAGTTACAACTACACCAAGTACCTAAATATATTTTAAATAATCAGCTGTCTTACCCAAATAGATGAATATGAAACGTGTAGAGACCTCACTCTAGTCCTTCATCAGCTCTCTCATAAATGAGTCTTAATGAAATATTGACTTAGTGCTGGCACTGTTTCAAGAGCTCGCTTGCACCTTACCCAAACCAGTGTAATATCAAAAGCCTAATCACAGCATAAATCATCACAAACAAACAAACAATCAAACAAACATGTTTGATTGCTTTGCAATGCGAGAGTTTAACAAGGCTTTCCCAACTGGGATCCTGGAAGCGAGGTAAGCCCAAATTGACAGCTGCTCTGCTGGAAACTGTAATGATCGGGACCCAGCAGGAAAAAAGTCCATGTGAACTGGGATTTTAAAGAGCCAACGATGCCTCAGTGAAAACTCTTATCTTGGAGAGATTGTTCATTCTGAATAGCTATTGAGCCCATCAATACCTGTGCCCTACTGCAGAAGAAACACACAGACTATTTCTACCCCTGTGTTTTATTCACCTCCTTTTACAAATTTCCTCCAGAAAACAGAGGAATAATGAAATGATGTTACAAAATGGTGCAAAAGGCAAAGAGAACTGCAGAGCGTCCCACGGTGCCAAAGGACTCTGTGGCAAAACAGCAGATCGAATTCAATTCTGCCAAACTCAAAGGGAAACCCCCAGCCTTGCCTCTGTGTACTTGGTGATGAGCTCCTCTTCTGCTCTCACCACTTAGAAAAGAGATCTGAGAGCCACTGCTGATAGTTTGAAGAAACATCAGTCAAAGCTCCTAGGCAGCCAAAAAGGCAACTAGAATATACAGGCATGTGTGCCTGAAAGCTCATTTAATTTTTCCAGCTGTATAGTTGGTGCCATAAAAGGTGCTACATCTGTCCACGAGCTCTGATCCATCTGTATCTTTGCACCATCACAACTGCAGCAAAATGCCACTAAACCAGGCAACATCATTATGCCAACAGATAAATTCATGTGTGCTCACTTCTTGAATATTGTGTGCCATTCCCCCGTATCCCCCTCAGCTTGGAAAACGAGATGATTGAAGGGGAAATATGATAAAGATCTGTAATAGCCTGAGTGGCATGGAGGAGGTGTAATGGGAGCGATTATGTGGTACTCAATTTAAGAATAAGTGTTTGCCACACGAAACTTCTGAGCAGTTAAAGCAAATAGCAGGAACTCCTTTTTTTTTTTCCCCCCCCAACGTAAAACCTACTTAAATTGTGGAATTAATTTGCCTCAGTGTGTCAACTCTATTAAAAAAAACTAATGGATTTTAAAGGGATAAGACAAATTTACACGGGAAAAGTCCAAAGGATCGGTTGTGCCTCTTTCTTCCTCTTTCCACTCCTTTGTTTATACTGAGCTGTACTGACTTGTTCCTCCCTGAGTGGTCTCACACCTCCTTCAGTGTCCCCTCCTGCCGAGTGCTCTGCGCTCTTTAATTACTGTGCAGCTTCTGCTTGATGTGGCTTCTTGCTGGTGGCTAAAGAATATGATCAAATATGGAGAATATATCAAAATATGGACTTAGCATGCCTGTAGCTCCTTATGGGAGCAGGCGTAAGGAAGGGAAAGTACGGATGAGGACACGTTTGGTGTCCCAAAATGATAGTTTTCCCTTAAGTACACAGAATCACACAGAGTCATTTAGGATGGAAAACACTTCCAAGATGATTGAGTACAAGCTGTGACTGATCACCACCTTGTCACCCAGACCAGAACACTGAGTGCTACATCCAGCCATTCCTTGGACACCTTCAGGGATGGAGACTCCGTCACCTCTTTGTGCTTACAAAGATTAAGGTGGCTACAAAGACTAAGCTGCAACCTGGAACCATTGCTACCAGGGAAACAATATTTATCTATTTTTATCTAGTGGCTTTAAACAGAAATAAATGGCTTTTTCTGTCTAATGGCTACAGACTGCCAGAGGGCAGGGTTAGATCGGATATTAGGATGGAATTGTTCCCTATGAGGGTGGGGAGGCCCTGGCACAGGGTGCCCAGAGAAGCTGGGGCTGCCCCTGGATCCCTGGCAGTGTCCAAGGCCAGGTTGGACAGGGCTTGGAGCAGCCTGGGACAGTGGAAGGTGTCCCTGCCATGGCAGGAGATGGGACTGGATGATCTTTAATGTCCCTTCCAACCCAGACCATTCCTTGTTTCTGCAATAATATGTGTATACATTAACTACCCCTCAGCAAAGCTTTGCCCTGTGCTGGAGCCAGGGACCTGGCAGTGTCCCTGATCCCTGCTTAGGAATGGTTTTAGCAGGAGCAAACCTCTGCCTGTGCAGCTGCTGTAATTTCAGGCGAGAAGGAGTCGCTGCAGAGCATGGGAAGCACAGTCCTTGTGTTCAGCCTCTGCACAGCTGCTGCCCTCATCAGCACCATCATGTTTAAGGTTTCACACAGCACGGGACAGCTTTGAGTCGTCTGTGTGTGAGCACAAACGGGGAGTGTTAAAGTCAGGATTAGGGCTGGAGTCTTCCTGGCTTCCCTCCTGCACTTCCTCCGTCCACGGTTCACTAGCACAGAGGGACAGAAATGCTGGCTTTGACCCAGGATTTAGTCCAGTGTCCTGGAGCACAGAGTTAGAAATCTCTTCCAAAATTATTCCTCATTAGCCTTCAAAGTTATTCAGAATATTTTCATATCCACAGGTCCCTGTTGCCTCAGAGGGCACACAGACACACTGATCAGCCTCCTTTCCCTCCCCAGAACAGCTTTTCCTCATTTGGGGCTGCCCTGTACAACTCCTGTTCCTGTCAGTGGGAGTTGTGTGCATCTAAGAAGAGAATTTGGCTGCAGAACAGTATTTTAACTACTATATTTAACATATTGTATTATGACATTTACAATATTTCCCCCAAAGCTCTTCTCAGACTGAAGAGAAGCGACTCTCTGCGTTGTGCTGGCCCTTTTTCCTTGCTGATTGACAGGGAAATTAAATCAGTTCATTGCTTGTATGTTGTACATGACTAATTGTGCTCAGCATGGTTGAGCAATAGCTCATTCTGTGAGCCACCCCATGGACTTCCCCAGAGCCCCTCCCTGCCAGAGAGGGCTCCTCCTGAACGAGGCTGGGGCTCTGCCTCTGCATCTGAATGAGGGTCTTTGTCACCAGAGAAAGTTTGGGGGCTGGGGGCTGGTTTTATTTTGGGGGAGGTTGTCTGGGTTTCTCTGGGTGCGCTCAGCTGTTTGAATGCGGTTCTGTAAAACTGGATTGAAATAACATGTACAGGAAAATCTATTTCATTTGATGTTAATTATTTAATATAAATTCAGTTATTATGCCATGCCCCAGTAGCACACAAACTGTTCAACCATAAACAGATGAAAGACTACTTCAGGGGCAAACCACTAACGTCTGGAGACATGAGTCAGATAACGGAGTCTTGGAGAGGAGGAGGAGGAGGAGGAATCTATATCCAAGAGTAACTGAACACAGCCCTTTTAATCTAGAAATAGGACTATAAATTCCAGGAGATAAATTAGTCTTCTGAAATGTTTGGTTCTGTGGGCCTCAGAAGAATAAAACAGTGTGCGCAATTTTGTAGAGAGGGAATAGTTCATTGAGACAAAAAAAAAAAAATTTAACTTCAAAACAAAAGCACAGGAGTGCATTAATTTCCCTGGAGTCCTTTGGAATGGTTTGGATCATTTCTAGTGTTATTCATACAGCCTTTTAGAGCTAAGTATTACAAGAGGAAACTTCCCTATACCCAAAGCCCAAGCTATGTCTCAAGTGTACAACCGGAGGCAGATCAAAATTCATCAAAGAGCTCCCCAGTGCCCTCAGAGAGACACGTGATGGTCACAACTTCTGCCTCAGTGCTTGAAAGCTGCTTCTGTTGGAAACGTGTAGCATTCCTCCTGTTCTAGTCAGGGTTTGGCTGGATTTGAGCATTGCACCTTGGATTTGTGTTGGTTTGGACCTGGAGCAGGCAACTTTCCATGTCCCTGCTGCAAGAACCTTCATCTCTGGAAAATTCAGGCTCACTGCAGTGTTCAGTGGTGTGATCCTCTGATATGATAATATTTAATGGTACTGTCTCAAGGGTCATTACATGCTTTGGGATCTACCTGTGAGCATCCTGAGCATCCCCTGCTGGACCTGAGGTGCCTTAGGAACCTCTCCCCAGCACAAGGCCATGTAGTGCTGTGTCAATGCATTCTCCAAGTCCATTTGCCAGAAGCAGCTGGTGATTTCAAAAGCTGAGTGCCATTCTGGAAGGTAATTTAAGCACTTCCGAGTGTAAACCTGATTGCAAGTCAGTGACATTGAAGGGGCAATTCATCTTATCTCCCTTAGCTGTCCAAAAGTCAGACCAGGCTTCCTGGGATTCCTCACAGGCAGCAGAGAGCAAGGTTCCTGAGGCTGGTGACAGGTGTAGGTGACATGGTCTGCCCTGTGTAGGCACTGAGCTTTCTCCACTGGCACAGAGAGCCCAAGCATCCATGTGGGACAGATATCCAACTTGTACACAATTAGAGACACATAAATTAGGGGTTTAAGTATTCCAAAATGTAGTACAGGGTACAGATACTGAAAAAAACACGTTAGATGGTGTGCAACTCCCTGCAGATGTGACTTCAGAGTTTCCAGGGCCCAAAAAAGCTTTTATAGGTCTCTGCTATGCCTAAATCTCACACTCCCATGCAGCTGAGATGCCACTGTTACACTAACAGCACAAGGAGTAAGTGTACTCTGGTACAACCTCTGCACAAATAGGAATCCAAATAACTCCAGGAATTTAGCTCCCAGTTCACACTTGAAATTGCACAGAATTGGCTTTTTAGTACTTTCCCCTCTGTGCTTTGTATTCCCACCTGCAGAATGCTCATCCCCCAGAGGTTTAAGAAGAGTATGTTGTGTTTTAGGGACAACAGAGCACTTGGCAGCACCGGGACGTGCACCCTGTGGTGATTGAGACCAGTGAGAACTTAGAGGCAGATCCAGCCTTTAACCAAGCCTTTTTGGGAACTGCCAACCCCAAAGCCCAGCAGACACCTCAGGCACCAGGGAAGCTGAAGGAACTCTTTTAACGTCTGTCCCTGAAGTTGTAAAGTCTGTCATTGCAGTTCACGAGAGACAACTAATCAATAACCGTGGAACCAAATAGGCAAATAAAAATAAAATCCATTAAGACGGCAGAGGTATTTACTTGTTGTATTTACACCATGGAGAGCTGCACTGTCAGTCAGTGCTTCCCCTTCACAAGATAGAAGCAATTTGTGCAGACTGATCCCAGTTTTCTCATTAATATGTAAATGAGGCATGCCAGTTGTTAGGTTAGAAGAAAGCTGTCATGTTTATTGTGACAGATTTAATGGATGTGTTTGGATTGTGCATTCAATGTGTTTTCAAGAGCATGTCTTATCTTTGTTTAGGCAGTAAATCAAACATGTAAACAACAATTCATTAGCATCTGTCAGAAGCTCAAAGCTACATTGTTATAGTTGAAAATCTCCCCAGAGGTGAAAAAAAGTATATCTGACTTATTCCAGATTAGTTGGAATATTTTCTTTCTGTTTGCCAACTTGTAAGTAATGATTGAGCTGCCGCATAGGTGCACTCGGGCAGCACATGGGGTCAGACACAGCCAAACACCAGGAATCCACATCCAGAGGGGGAACTGCAGCCACCCACCTCTGCCACATTGGGAACACACCGCTGCCATGCCCAGGTCTGGGGTGGTGGCTGGAGGACACTGTTTAATGCCTTGGAGGGAGCTGCAGCCCGTGGATCACCACCAGCAGCTCAAGCCCAACATCAACAAGTGGGACACTTTGGTGTAGGGTGAATGGGGTACATGGAAAAAATAACTAAATGTAGAGATCTGGCTACAAGTGGACTCACAGAGAGTCAAGAATGGGTTTGTTGGAGTGAAGAAGGACTGGACCTTGAGAACCCCTGTGATTCATCGCCCAGAAACACCTCTGTCTGTGTCCTGCCTGGAACAGCCTGAAGGTGAACACGCTGTGCAGGATGTCTCCTATCAGAGATCTCCGTGTGCTTTGCAAACATCAGCCAAACCTTATCACAGAGCCAGGACAGGAATCGTTGTATCCATTTAACTGATGGCTCTGAGCAAGGACAGAGATTAAATCATTTGCCCAAAGACATGATGGTGCAGCCAGGTGGAGTAAAGGGGAACATAAAATCATAGCAGGACCCCAACCTTTATTCTCATGGGAATTACTTTTGTTTTCAGCTCCTACTAGTTCATAGAATCACAGGATGGTTTGGGTTGGGCGTGAGCTGAAAGACCATCTAGTCCAACCTGATTCTGCACTTTTTGCAGTGGTCTTTGAGACAGGTAGGTGGGAAGAAACAAAAGACAGGTTCACTTATGACCTTCCCTAAACCCAGATCTGCAGTGGTGAAGTGTTTCTGCATTAACTTACTCTTCCATCCCAAGTTTCTATGCATTTAATAGAAATAATAATTTGGAAAATGATACTTAAGAACTGGTAATTACAGTACATCAAATATTTATGATTTGCAATCAACCTGAAAATGTTCTTATCTACACAGCAAAGTGTGATCTCTTCCACTGAAGACACAAATTATCTTTCTTAAAGATGCAATGGACTTCACGTATCAGCAGGTTCCTTGAGATGGTCCAGCTGCACACACAATTTGGGGTTTAACTATACTGTTGCAGCTGAAACAAGAGATGTCCATTAAATACGAGTGACAGGTCTGACTTGGCCATGGCAGCTGAGCAGCTCTGCCAAGTCCTCGAATCACAGGGCTGGAAAGGACCTTTTAAGGTCTTCTAGTCCAACATCCCTGCACTGAGCAGGGACATCTTCACAGAAATATGGAACGCCTCAGGAGTCAGGTGCTCCTGCCACTGTTCAGGCAGAGGAACTGTGAAAATCTGATTGCACTGTAGTTGTGGGAAGATGTAGACCTTGAACAAGGTTGGGATTTGTGCCCAGGCGCTTTGAGCAGAAATGGGGCAGTTTGGTTTGGAGGCAGGGATGGATCTGGACCAAGAGAGCTGGGTAAGGTCTCTGTGGCTGGTGGTTCTCCCTTCCCCTGTGTGCAGGACGAGGCTTCCTGCACGGTGAGGACGACACAGAGAAAAGAAGGGGAGCAAACTCCTCCGTCCCTGTTTGTGGACACAGAGCCCAAGGCGGCTCCCCCGTGGGCACGTCCTGCGCTCCAGTCAGGGATGCTCACCAGCCATACAGGTGATCTAGTGTCTCTTCAAACCCAGCTGGGCTATTAAACGCAGCCCTTCCTGGCCTTCTGCCCTCTCCCCTCAGGTTCATGATGGATCTGACCTTCGGAGACCTTGGGTTGTGGGGCAGAAGGAACCTGTGAGTCGCTGTTGACCTCTCAGCCCCTGCGAGCCCATCAAAGCTCACTGGGCCAGATTCTCATTTATTCAACTTCCTTCCTCCAAAGGAACTTACAATTTAATCAGAACTTCTTAATAGTACATGAATTCTAAATTGCAGTCATTTGTTGCCACTAGCCGCAGGCTTTTCTGTCTGTTAGAAATATCTATGTTATTTCTTTCTTTTAGAGTTTACGTAAATAAAATAAAATAAACTTTTACAAATAATGTTTGCCACTTAATGATCTCAGCCAAAGTATCTATCTGAGGAAATAGAAATCCTTCCTTACAATTCATCTTAAGGATGTAGTTTCAGTTTCTTATAAAGTAATAATGAATGTACTACAGATAATGTTCCAATAGTGCAAATGAGAGGAGCATATAATCAAAATGATAATAGCAGGTATTGTATGGCTGGTATAATAAAATCTATCCCACTATGAAAATCATATCTCAAGGCGACGTTCTGTCTGATTTTTGTAATAATTGTACAAGAGAGAGCAGGGCACCAGGCAGCCAGAGAAACAAAGGTGCCGCGGTGGTTCATTAACCAGGCGTGCCCTGACAGCCCATCTTGCCCGGTCAAGGGTCTCTGCTGGGCTTTAAGAGAGGAATCAACCGCTCAGAATGGAACAAAAATCCATACTGGAGCCAGTCCACACCTCCAGTGCAGTCAGGATGCAGGTTAAGGCACACCAAGGGCACAGGTGTGTGTTTAACAGCTCCCTGCCTGCGCAGCCCCGCTGGTGAGGGAGGTGGGCTTTCCTCCGGCAGAGCCTGCGAGTCCTCACAGAGCCACAGGATCGTGGAATGGTTTGGGTTGGAAGGGGCCTTAACGACCACCTGGTTCCAACCCCGTGCCGTGGGTAGGGACGCCTCCCTCTAGCAGCCTGGTAAAGGTCTGTGTGGGTTTTGTTCCTTCATCACAGCCAGACTTTTCCAAGTCATCTTCTTCAGGATGGGACAACCTGTGTCTGTTCCCCAGTCTGAGGTTTCTGTCCACGCAGGTGAACCTCGCGTTCCTCACGCGTTGGTTTAATTTCAATCTGCTGCGCAGCACTCTGGGATGGTGCCTGTGTTTCTGACTGTTAGGGGCCCATTAGAAACATTTGTGTACATCCATAATTACTGAATTTTAAACCACAAACGACTGCCTTTGGGGCCAAGAGGCACAGCAGATACAATCTGTCATGTCAGCTCTCATTCACTTCACGGTTATGTTTTTTCTTATAGGAGATGGCCATGCCAAAACTACTCTCAGGGTACCAACAGCATCAAAGCTGCCTCTCCAGCCAGCAAAACCAATTCAACAGGAGAGGCAATGCTCTGGGTGAAATGACTGGAGACAGACTTTTTTCTCCCCTGGTCTAGCTTTTCATTATTTGTCATCATCTTTGATGCCTTAAGCATTTCGCTTGGGTCCTGCCCAGCACTCTGGTATTCCCAGTGTGCTGCTTCATCCCACCGTGATCCCAGTGGAAAGGGGCACAGGGCAGACACCGGGGCAGAGCTGATCCCCAGCGGGGCGTGGAAGATGCCACATGGAGGGCATCACATGGCTGTCAGATTTCAGCAGCCTGAAGTTATTTGCAAGATTAGGATCTTAATCTGGAAAGTGGATCCAATCTGGCCTTCCGTATTACTGCCATCCGTGGCTGCAGTAGGGTTTGTGTTTGGGTTTAAGAGTCGCGGATTAGCCGAGCGACACGTACGTGTATTTACATGTGTGTGCCCTTAAGTGAGGAATCATTTTCATTCTGTTCGCTGCATGCTTTTCTACTCTGTTAAACATGTATTCCTGTTTTCATTACACTCCAGAGTTTGATTGCTGAGCTGTGTTAAAGCATCATTACAATACTTCACGGTGCTCAGATGGGAGGCACCATCAGCATCTGCTTAGGGCACTGTGCACATGCATGTCCACCTTTCCCAAGGAACTCCCGTGCAAGGCAGAGCTGGGACAGGGCTGCAGGCCACGGGCAGGGCTTCTCTGGGCCAGCCCCGGTGTGACCACGTGTGGGGCAGGGCAGGAACATCCCACCTGACGTTCCAGCTGCTCTGGGGCTGTGCGCGTCAGGAGGCCCCCGAAGGTTTTATTTATAACACACGAGCTGGAAACAAAGTTCCAGCTCCAAAAATGAAGATGCCACTTCACTGAGAAGGAATTGTCACTGGGTAGCAATGGCAGAGATAGGGAGTAGGATCTTGACACAAAGGAAAATTGAGTGTGGCACTAAAACGAGCATGGAAATGTGATATTATAGCTCAAACTCCATGCAAACCCCATTGCATTTGTTACACACGCAGGGGAAAGGCATCCCATGCATGGCCAGAGACTGGACTGGCAGAAAGAAAAGCATCTGGGCTCGCCCATTGGTCTCACATAAAGACAGAGAAGTGTAGAAAAAGCCATTAGACCTTTTGAAAAGTTTTCACACAGCCAAGTGGCTTCTGCTAAGCCCCTTCAATGTTGTATTTATACATTTGGCCTGTTAGAAAGACTGGTTTTACAGTCCAGAAAACAACTGGGGGCTAAATCTGTTGGGCATATGTAAGCATTTTGTTGGAATAAAAATAACGTGTAAAGTTATTATCGTTATGCTCAAGTACCTCTTCCTTTATGATGGAAAACCCTAATCCCACAGCCACAGGAGAAAGCCTTCCTGGCTTAAAGAAACAGCTTGATTTGAAAGAGAAAAAGAAGACATTTCTGAAGCTAAGAGACCATAAATAAACACAAAAGTAAGATATTATAAATCAGGAAGTTATAGATGCTAAGTAAAGCAAAGTAAAAGTTAGAAAAGGTCCAAAAAGAAAATGATGGTCAGCAGAGTAAAGAAAATGGTAATTCCTTTAAAGTATATTAGCAGAAAACCAAAATAAATTCCCAAAAATGGTGTTGACCTTGCTAAAGGCAAACACTCATCTGTTGGAAGGTAAAGATTGCATTGCAATTTATGTTATTAACCATCAAACCACCAGTAATGATGCAGAAAGCGCAAAGCATTGAACAGCTTTCATGTCTGCACTTGAAGAGCCGTCCAGATGATGTGCTCGTAGACAGCACCTGCATGAAACTTTTCTTTCCACCAGCACTCCAGGAGAATATTGAACACTGCAGGGAGTGAGCTTAAAACTGGCAGGATAAATCTGTGAATTTGCAGTTTAAAACAGACAGGTAAGATGTATTCTAGAACATGATTTTTTTTCCCTGTCAGCTCTTGGCTCCTACCTCTGTTCTCCCTGCAGGGCTTCCTGACACAGGGCTTTTCCCAAGAGCCTGGAAAAGAGCAGTGAGGAGTTTTCTGCTTCCCCAGTGCTGCATCTGCCCTTTGATTTCCCAGGGATGCACACCCCGACCCCGCAGTCCTTCACCTGGAGTTCTTAGAGCCTCTAAGGGCTGCTAAGGGAATCCCTCAGTCTTCCTACAGCTTTTGGTGACGTTTTTCCACGTGTGGTGCTGCTCCATCAGCTCAGCGCAGAGCTGTCCTTCCCAGCTCCTGCCTCACACCACGGCAGCAGGGGCAGCACATCTGCTCTCACACACCTCACAACTTGTCTGGCTTCTTAACTTCAGACTAATTCAGAAAAAAAAGCTGAATTAGAGTTGGTAAAGAGATGACAAGCGAATGCTGGCAGCGAAAGCCACAAAATCAGAAGTATAAAAGGAGAATTAAGTTGTTAATCAGATTGAATCATTTCAAACAGAGTGGGGAGAATTTTCCAATGAAAAAGATGACTCCAGCATATAAATTAATCTTTTGTATAGGAAGAAATGAAAGTCATTAAATGTCATTGTCTTATTTTAAAAGCAGCAATATCCTGTCTGATTGCAAGTACTTAAAGTGGGATGATTAAACAGAAACCTTATCTTCAGTGTTCCAAGGAGAAAATTGGAGAAGTTATCCAATTATGGATAATAAAGAACAGGGAAATATTGGAGCAGAGGGGAACTTGGTTAGGTAAGTTGTGGAAGAACATTTGGCAATCAATCCCATCTAACATCCCAGGCACAAACAAAAGGGGATCTATCCCACATCACTCCAAATGTCACAGCTCTGAGGAGCCTTTGAACTGCACACTTGCTTGTGATTTTCCATTTTTGTAAGCCCTCTTCAGACCTGCATAAAACAATAGCCTGAGGCCCTTGTAAATACTAATATTCTGTTAAAACATCTGGTTACTGTAAAATGGGATCGTCCTTATTTCCAAACAGGAGTTTACAAGCAGATTATCAGCTGCTGGCTGGCTGTTACTTTATACTCCCCAGCAATCCTCCATGCACAGGCACCTCGCTCTGCCTGAATGGCATTTTCCTAGATTGCCAGTGAAATTTCAAGTAGAAACAGTAGTTCACGTGGCAGAGGGAATGCTCTGGTCGGGGTCTTCCCTTTCTGCTGCAGATATCCAGATGTCCATAAGCTCCGAGTGCCTCATGCCTTTAGCGCTGTTACTCCTGCAGCGCCTGTGTGAGCTGGCACAGAGGAGAATGTCCCCATTCCCTGCACAGAGGGAATGTGAATGGCAACAATATAAAACAACCTCTCACAATGCAGCACAAACAGTCGAGGTTTAGATCTTTGGCCAAGAATGAAGCTTTGCATTCCTAATTCAAGAGAAAGGTTTCCTTTGCTCTGCCAAGGGAAAGAGCCCTTTGTCTGGACGGGACCTCCTATTGCTGTCAGGAGATGCAGGAAGCTCCAAGCAGAGTGTGGAAAACTATCAGGAGCTAAAACTCAAATTGCTGTGTTTTCAGGTGGTCTTGATGTTTCTGGGGAGCACGACCTCGGTGAAAGGATGTTCCACTGCCTACCAAGGGTCTGGTACCTGAGCCTGGGCTGTGACTGTGTTAGGGACAGCACAAAGCCTTTAACATTTGCACCTTTCTTAATTTAGCATTTAAAGGATGTAATTTCTACTCTCAGTTTTTTCTCTCCTTTCACTGTTTGGGCAGCTTGGGCTAAATACAGCCTGCAGCACCAGGGGAGCCCCTGGAGGGGAAAGGCAGTCCCAGCACACCCCCAGTGGGGCACATCCTCTTTCCCATCTACTGCCCGCAGTTCCACAACCACCTGCTGGGAAAAAGAGGAAGGGTAATTTGTGTATTTTTATGTCTGTGTGGCTGATCTCAGGCTCTGTGTCTGATGCATTTGGCAAGTAAATAACTAGACATGAAAGTGGAACAATGTACCTGTCAGGGGGGTTGGTGTCTACGGGAAACTTGCTTTTCAGTTTATAAAGGGAAAATGACTCTTAATGAATTCAAAGATGCTTCAAAACAACCCCCTAAAAAAAGAAATCAGTCTTTAAAGTGCACTTAGTTACGTATAATTGATGTCATTAAAGGGATCTTTTGCAGAATTGTTATTTATGTAAAGAAATTACCAGCTGTAGGACTTGGTTTTTCTGTCTTTTGAGCCAGCAATTGAGTGAAAAAAGGTGCCTTCAGAACTGAAACTTGCAGTCAGAGGCAACCTGAAGCTCAGCCCTGGCAGCCTGACCGTCTGCAGATACTCTGGCTGAGTAGAGAGGATAACACTTCATAATCTGGTGTGACTTAAATCTCCTCTGTGCCAGATAAGATAGAGAAGGGAGAAAATCAAATCAGGTTTCAGGGAGAGTTATCACACTTCTTTGTACAAATTTGTATCTAAATCTGCAAACTGAGCAGCGTGTTGGGAACCTCTTAAGCGGGACGGGCTGGAGGGAAGCTGCCTCTCCTGCTCCGTGCCCCGCATCAGCCTGGCTGCTCCAAACCCACGTTATCCATGGAGCCCCCTCCTCAGCTGCCTGTCCACAATTTATGGGCCATTCCCTTCCACGTCCTCATGCTTGGATTGGTGGGATGCAGAGCTTCTCCCACCCTTCTTTTTCCAACAGCCACTTTCCTCACCGGAAACCCCTTTTGTTTTCAAGACCAAGAGACATCCCTAACGGATAGGAAACACTCACAGATCCTGGGACATCTGTTCTCTAGCCCTCCTTGCCGACTCGTAGGATGTGCTTTTATGATGGAAACGATTCCAGTTCCATTTGCTGGCTGTCATGCTGCAGCGCTGCCGGGGTATTTGCCGGAATAGCACTGCCTCGATTTTTACGACGGAGCGGAAATATTCTACAGGAGCAGGGATGTATTCCTTCCCCCAGCAGCTGAATTGCAAGCTTTCATCTTGAGCCACCCTCCTTCTCTTCCGGACCGTCACCCGAGCCGGTCGCTGCTCAGCTCGAGAACAAACAGATGTTTCTCTTGCTACACAGTATGTTGTTTAATCCCACGTCAGGGAACAGTCTGGTGCATTCCCATGCAACTGTCAGCTTTGGAAGGTATTTTGCCCTGGATGTGTAAGGAAATGCAGCTGATAATAGCGTTAAGGCTTTACAGCAATGCTGACTTAATGGCCTTCAGGGTTGGGTTCTGAAATGTCCCGTAGGAAAAGAAAAGGAAAATATAGTGCCCAAATTTTAGACCTAGAGTTGGGAAGAATGGGATCTGCTACGAGGTTATGGTTTCAGATGTGTAAATCACCCCATATATTCCTAACAGGGATCTGTGCACGCAACAGCTCTAATTTGGACATTGAAATATTCAGGATCAATTCACAAGCTTCAAAGTCCACATGATGTGAATGAAATCTGGGTGTGATCAGCAGCGCAGAAGCAAATCCCTGGTCCAGACTGGGATGGGAGTTGTGGTCCCCATGTCCCGTGCAGTGTGTGGGGCTGGGAAGAGGGGAGATGTTGTAGGAAGCATCCATGCCTGGCCTGAGGACGTTGTGCACCCCCAGGACACTGTGATGCAGCTGCACCGGGCACAGCTCTGCCTCAGGTGAGGAGGGCTTGGCTGCTTCCTGCTGTGCCTCAGGAGAAGGCTCTGCCCAGAGCTGTCCTCAGGCACAACCAGCCCCAGTGACCACTATGGCCCTAATCGTGCACTGGCTGTCACTAATCCCACACTCAGACCCGGGGGAGACATTGGAGGTCTGCCTAAACGCTGTATCAGGACAATAATTTGCTTTTCTGTGAATTTTTCCAAAGCAAATTAACATACGTAACAAATGCGGAGCTAGATCTTGATAGGAACTGAAACCCAGCTCCGTTTTGAAAACAGACCTTACAGCGTGAGGCAGAATGAGGATCTCTGCACAGGGTTTGTACCCCTCCAGCACCAAAACAAATGATGTGTTCCTGACACAATGGAAAGGTCCCTGGGAAGCTCCCAGGGGTGGCTGGGGGGCTGGTGAGGCTCTTTGAGACCTCAGCCCACCTGTCACTGATACCCTGCCCGGTGTCACTGCCTCAGCAATGCTTTCTATAGTCAGCATCCTTCCCCTTTGGCCCCTCTCATTCTGCTCACCACAGCCCTTCCCCTTGCACTGAACTGGGTCATTTAAAACACCAGCTCTCCCTGCTGTCAGGTGCCTGTTTGGGACGGGAGTTAGGATTTCAGGATGCAAAGCTGCCTCTGCCTTCTTCCCATCCCTGGATGTTGCTTTGGAAACACCCTCACTCCCTGCCAACCCCGCGAATGGCAGCCCATAACCCAGAGCCCAACTGCCCTCTCCTAGCAGCAGGGCCATTAGTATCACACAACCCATTATCAGTAGCCCTACACACTGGTCCCACTAAAATCAATTTATCGCCTGGAGTATTTGGCTCATAAAAGGGTAGTTTCCTTTTTTTCCTTTTACCTTCATAACCAAGGTTATCTGCTCAAGAATGTAGAGAGTAAATGAGGTGGTTCAGCTTATGGATACAAATAGATCTTGCTTTTTTGACTTGCAAAATGAATTCCGCTGTGACTTCGATAAAACTTAAGTATGCTAATGTTCAGTCAACCAGTTGTCTATTTATTTCTGTTTATGCCAGCATACCCATTAGCAACTTTTTCTTGTTTTCTTTTAGAATATTAAATGGTTCAAACATATTCTAAAAATTAGTTGATTAGCTTGTTAGGGCACATTTCCACTGCTAGTTCCTTCTGTAGCAAAAGAGAAAATGAAGGTAATTTTGTTTGCAAGGAACGTATGATTGGAAGCTGACTGTTGAAAGATGTGCCATGTCAATGTAATGAGGGAGTGTAATATCTTAGTTTGCATCAATATGGAAATAACTGTGCAGTTTGACAGACCTGATGCTAAAGGCAGCACCAGAGCACTCATTATGCATTCAGCCTCTGATTATGAAAAATAGTGTGTTTTCCTTTAAAGAGGAATACACATTATCAATCAAAACCATGCCAATTATTTCCAAAAGGGATCACAGCTAAACAGGCGTGGGGTCTCTTCAAATATAACTGCACCTGAGAAAACAGACAGATATCAAAGTACATGATAGTTTAATTTCCTGACAGTTGAATTAATTAGGCAATATAAACCCTGCTTCCTGATTGGCCCAAGCTTTGCTAGGCAGGCGCCACGAGTTGTGATGACTTTCTTCACTAAGCAGCATCCCTGGTTAGGAGTTTGGTGTCCCTGGACCTGCTCAGGTGGTCCCAAATATGGGAATCAAAATGAACTGAGGTCATGGAGTCGCTCTTTAGGACAAGAGCACACTTCACTTATTCTGGCACAATTTTTTTCCTCTTAACCCTTTTCGTCCTGTGCTGTTTGAAGCAATAGTTGGTCTTTTGATCTCCATGAGACTCAGCTGGGTGAATGTCATGGTGTCTTCACTTCACAGGCAGTTAAAGCCGTTGCTCCACTCTTTTTGCCATCCACCCAATATCTCGGCCCTCTACACACACAACACTCTTCATCTGGGCTCTTTAGTTTCTCTCAGAGCCCCAAGCATTATTTTAACCCCTGGCCTGCAGGGGTTGCTGGCCGAGTTTGATCTCCCTTGTCTTATTTTCAGCAAATTACTTCTTTAAAATGCAGAATCAAGCTGCATTCAACCACCTTAACAGAATGGCCACGAGGCTGTTATTACATGTAAAAAGAAAGATAAGAGGATAATTGCAAAGTTACCAAACCACATATATGAACACAGATAATTATCTGGAGTAAACAGTACTAGCAAGGAGTGGAAGGGCTGCTAAGGTCTTTTTCTGATTTAACTGGTTGGCTTTCTGTGCTTTGTGCAGGGGGAGTTCAGAGAGCAGAGCTCAGGGATGTGCCACTAACACTCACATGTGGCATCTTGCAAGGCTGAGGCACAGCCAGACTTCAGAGGGTTCAGTGTGGAGCAAGCAGCACCGCACAAATCAGAAACTTCCCCGGCTCTTCTCCTTGTTCCATTTCCATTCCATCAATTTGTCCCCGAAGAGACGTCTAAATGAAAGCTGTGTTGTTGTAAATAGGGAAAGTCAGTTGATCATGTAGGATTTCAGTCTGCTTTTGCATTTGAAGGTCTCTAATGTCAAGTTGTCTGTAATTTGTACTGAACCAGAAGCAAAATACTGCTGTGCTGTCACTGGAGTGTCAATGACTCCCCTGCAAAACTGAATCTCTGTGACATTTACACATCCTAAGGACCTGTCTGAGCTTTGCATTCCACTGAGATGATGCAGGAGTAACAGTTTCCCCAGGCTTCAAATTGAAGCTCTTCTGGCATTTTGCAGCTATAGCAAGGGGGGAAAAAATGGTAGCTTGTAACTGACCTTCTGTTCTGCTCCTTGGGAACACCGCACGCTTCGGAGGGGTGTATGGGACATAAAGCACTGCAGTGGTACTGGAGGTACATAAATTGCTGTAGAATTAAAGCCTAAGTGGCTCTGGTGGCTGCATTTTCACCAGCCATTTGAAGGGAATATGGGTGTAGAAATGCAAAGCTCAGTGCTGGTTTTCTCAGCCGCAGGAAACCAAGCAGATGTATTATTTCTTTGTTAGCAAGGTACAAATAAACACAAACTTAAGGAATCAGGAATGTAAATCCTGACTCTCCATAGGAAATTTCACTGAGAAAGCCCAGTAAAATTAGTTCAGAACTGGACTACACAGATTTGTTTAAAGAAAACAAAGAGCTCCTGGTTTATATGTCTCATAGGAAAGAATACACAAAATAAACAAAAAGGTTCAATAAATACCATTCTATGATTTGTTGACCTGAAAATGAATGCTGTACCTTTCTGTTTTTTTGGTTGAGAGACTGAACAACTCTTTTCATCATCAATTGTTGTCCACAGATGTACCTGTTTTAAGTGTTCCCCCATCACAGTCCATCTTGATCCCTTGCCATTCAACCAAGTTGCAGTCATTTAGAGTACTTATGTATTGCAATAGTTTCTATGACAACAGATGATGGTGATGTTAAGAGTAAAGAATTTTAAGTTGGGTCTATGAATAGGGAGATAAAGGCACTGAACTGCAGAGGGAAAGCTTTCCTTCCAAACATTCAGCTTAAACATCTCCGCTATTAATATTTAGCGGCAAATAACGACAATCGTATAAACAGCAAATACACTCAGACTTGAAGTTTTAGGTAAGCAAACGTTCTCCTAAAAATCGTTATTCTGTGGGTCTGATGAGTTTCTGAGCAGCCCGGGGTGCTGGGGAACCGGATTCATCCCGGCAGCGACTGGCCCGCTCCTCTCCATTGAGAGGAAGGTGTGAATGCTCTGAGCCTACATCTCGCCCTGCGTGGGACTGAGCAGCTGAGTGCTGCTGCCAAGCCCTCTCAAACACAAAAATACTACGCTGCTTAGTGATGATAGCTCCAAAACCTGGGGATTAGAAGTCCTTCACTTGCAGAAAAACTTCCTACCGACACCTGGGCAGACAACGCTTCTCTCCCAGCTCTCCTGCAGGCCCCCGTGCAAAACCCACTCGCTCCGTGGTTTTCAGACCCACGCTCCTGCCATTAATCCAGTTTTTCTCCTGGCTGGTTTATCTCCACACAAAGCTGCACTTCAGCTGCTGGGGTCAGGACAGGCTCCTCATCTTTGGGCAGTGCTGAGCAGAAAAGAGGTTTGCCCTTCAGCTGGGGGCCAATATCTGATCATACGAGGCAAAGAATGTGCCAGGAAAAGTCTTCCCCGGTGGTTAGCAAATGTCAGGATACAACTGGATATCTACTGCACTAGTTTAGGTTGCATAATTAATTCAGTATTATTTGGACATGGATAATAAAACCTGCTTACCTACAGCGGTCCAAAAAGGCCATTAGGAACCCACAGTTAAGAAAGCTTAAAGTTCCTGCCAATCCCAATGGCAGCTGCACGGAGAGAGCGAGGAGCAGATCACAGTTTTGTGGCCAAATTTGCTGTAATCAGGAACCAGCAGCACCACATCCTGCCAGGCCTAATGACGGGAGGTGCTCAGCTCCCTGGGCCTGAATCCTGCTGGGAGCAGAGGCTGCAGAGCTAATGCACTGCGCTGGGGATGCTGGGGGTGATGGGGTGTGGGACAGCAGGCATGGCACCTGGAATAATGCTCTGTCCTGGAGAGGGGACTGTGCTCCCCCCCTTGCCTCAAAAGCTGTTCCCCCTTGCTGCAAAACCATGAAGGCACCAGTGTTTTACCCACCAAGCTTACAACTGCAGCCAACCCCGGTCTCTTTTATCAATTCTGGCCTGTGTGTAACAGAATAAATCCAAACCCTTATTTTCAACAGCTGTCGAGTACTGTTGCTGTTCTGGCCTCCTACTCTGCTCACAAGCAGAAGAAAATTTATGGACAGAAGGATTTCTTTGAAAGCAAAACTAGACGAGTCCAGTTCTGTTATGGGCTAATCTGGGCAAAAGCATGTGCCAGCTCTTGTAACCTTCTCATGCCTGCACTTTGTTTTCCACTAAATGTCAGCTCTGATAGACTAGCCTGCTCATCTGAAAGGGCAGGTTTTTGCTTCAATAAAAACAAACCTAGTTAAAAAGATAGACAGTACCTCAATAAAAAAATACCACGGACGCATGAAATGTTCAGGCTTAATTGGTATGGCTACACTGCACCGTTTCCTTGCTGGCATATGCTAGCAGAGTGTATTTGTTGTCAGGGGATTTTCAAGGTTATAAAGCATTTTAAAGGTGTTGGGGAGTGTGTAAATTAAGCTGCTACAGGTAGGTAATGTTCCCCTGATGTCAGGACTAAATATGCCGGTGCCTCCAGGTAAGAATTTACCACGGTCTAGAGTCCTCGCTGGGGGCCGGATGCTCAGTTAAGGTAAATCCTGCCGGCTCCGTGGGTTTTACTGCAGCGATTCACACTCGCTGCATTTTGGATTCGGAGATCCAGCCTTGCCACCTAACGTCTAGAGAACTCCAAGGCACCAAGAAGTTAGAAATGAAAAACCCCACCCTGAGTAGCTGGGACTTTTGGCTGGATGCTGCTTCTCCGGAGGGATGTGATGCCTCGCCAGGTGCCAGCTCATCTCCTTGGAGCTGGGGAGAGAGGGATTTTGGCAGGACAGGCTGCCCCAGCACAGCCCCACCTGGCAGCCAGGCAGCCAAATTAACAGCGTTTCTGTTGCAATAAATTGTCATCAAGGGGAAGGCGGACATTTAAGTGGCACGTTATTTACTGGACTGGGGACTGAGGAAGCTGGAGGAAAGAGGAGCCTTATTCACTCATTTTGAAGGGGATGAATGAAATGGCAGGAGCCTTTGGTTTTTTCACTAGAGGTGTAAAGGAAGGAAAACACATGCAGCTCCACACTGCAGGTCCTGTCCCTCCCTGCAAGGGTGGCACTTGCCCGAGCCCTTTGTCTTGCTGGTGAAGTCTCAAACATCTTCCTCTTCCCTGTCCCTTCCCCATCCCTGCACGGATCTGATGAGCTGATCTGTCACTGTCCCCTTGAATCAGCCACAAGTGCCTCTCCCACTGCCCCAGAGCAGCCTGTGCTGGAGCCTGGGACCCCCAGAGCTCCCCACCCAGCGAGGGCTGCAGGTGAGGGGATCCAAATGGGCTGGACCAGCAAGGGTCTCACTGGGAAGCACGCGTGCAGGAGCAGCGTTCCCGATTCCAGCTCACTTATTCCCTCTGGGCTCTCTCCGTAAGAAGAGCTTCCGGAAAAGTATTTAGGGAAATCTTGTAAGCATTAGCAGCATGATGGAGCTCTGCAGCCTTTGTGTAAATGTTATTCTGGGTTAAAAGCTTTGGACGAGCATGTTATAAACATAAGTACGTCTGTGGGGATTGTTAACTCTCCCTTTGCCAAGGTAACATCCCTATTCCTGAGCAAGGGAAGGCTGTGGGAAGAAGCACAGCCATGTTGGTGCACCGGCCCTCCTGGCACGTTGGATGCTAATTTAAACCATGGGGAGTACAGCACAGAGTAGCTGGACGTGTGCTCCTTCCCAACTAAGCTGTTGCTTTTCCAGCATGGTGTTAACCCCGACAGCAGCCCTGGTGAGTCCCGGGGCAGAAGAACCTTGGTGGAGGTGCCAGTGCCTGCCAAGATGTGCCCAGACCGTCCCTCCAAACCCCTCTGCTGCCCAGCCCATCGTGCATCGTGCCATGCTTCCAATCAACAGCCAGTGAGCCGCTGCTGTGGGGGTGAGAAGCTCCCCCCAGCCCGGGAATGGAGCATCCTCCCTCCTGGAGAACCAAGAGTCACTGACCCCAGAGCTCTGGCCCAGCAACAGGGACCCAAACCATGGCTGGATTTTGGGGTGTATCAGATCTCCCCAGAAGAGGGTACCCTGTCAGTGCAGAGCCAGACTGGGCACTGCTCGCCTGGAACACAGGTTGGGGGAGCTGGAGATGAGAAGGCTCCAGGGAAACTCTTCCAGTGCCTAAAGGAGCTCCAAGAGAGCTGGAGAGGGACTTGGGACAAGGGCTTGGAGTGACAGGACAAGGCGGAATGGCTTCCACTGCCAAAGGGCAGGGATAGATGGGATATTGGGAAGGAATTCCTCCCTGGGAGAGTGGCAAGGCCCTGGCACAGGGTGCCCAGAGAAGCTGTGGCTGCCCCTGGATCCCTGGAAGTGTCCCAGGCTAGGCTGGACGGGGCTTGGAGCAGCCTGGGACAGGGGAAGGTGTCCCTGCCCATGGCAGGGAGTGGCACTGGATGGGCTTTACAGTCCCTTCCAGCCCAGATGGTTCTGTGAACCTGATACACACATGGACACCTGAGAATACCAGCACAGGGAGCACATCCCTTAGGAAATACAAATACCGAGGAAGTAGGACAGCATCAAAACCCTTCCAGGTTGTACCTGGGTGCTGTTCATGCCTACTGGGAGGACTTTCGCTATGGGAAACTTGGCTCTGAAAGCAGCACAGAGCAGACCTTCAATGCATGCCCACGGCAGAGGCGGTGCAAGCAGCACTGCCATCCCCAGAGTGTGGGCGCTGGGCTGGTTTCAGGCAGGAGGGATCCAACCACCTGGAATTCCTTAGGGATGGGGGCTCAGGCAGGACTGGCTCACTTGCTCCTCTCGAGAGGTTTGGGAGGCACTGAGCAGCACGGATGTGAATCCTCCT
Organism: Callaeas wilsoni; assembly: GCA_013398955.1. NCBI lineage: Eukaryota > Metazoa > Chordata > Aves > Passeriformes > Callaeidae > Callaeas > Callaeas wilsoni. The sequence goes on from VWPU01017322.1 coordinate 40,192, forward strand.
CCTCCTCCTCCTCCTCTGGTGTGGCAGCACCAGGCAGCCTGGAGTGGGGGGATGGTCACCAGGAGAGCATCCCATGACCAGAGTGGTGGGGACAGCAGGGACAGCAGGGACTCCAGCCTTTGGAGGGGGCTGCAATGGCTCACGTGCTATGCCACGTCTTCTTCCCGCTCCGGGAACAAATTACCCTCATCCTTCTAACATTAGCAGCCATTTCCATAAGCAATTAACCTCTGCGTTACACCATCAAGCATCTGAAAAAGGTGTTGTGACACAGTTATTAAAGGATGGAAGGACTTGGTGGCTGGCATACATAATAAAGGGTGGCCTTGCTTTCCGACTCGAATTTCTGAACAGGGGTAGAATAAGTGGAAACTTTACCCAACAGAAATATTTCAGACTATTTTGGGAAGGATTTGTTCTAGGTTTGTCATTTAAGTTTTATTCATTTGATTTGAAAGACAGACTTATTTTTCAGCAAAGCGAATGACTACAGAAATCGTTTTCCACGTCACATTTTTAAAAAGAAACTTAGCTTCTTTTCTTTTCTTTTCTTTTCTTTTCTTTTCTTTTCTTTTCTTTTCTTTTCTTTTCTTTTCTTTTCTTTTCTTTTCTTTTCTTTTCTTTTCTTTTCTTTTCTTTTCTTTTCTTTTCTTTTCTTTTCTTTTCTTTTCTTTTCTTTTCTTTTCTTTTCTTTTCTTTTCTTTTCTTTTCTTTTCTTTTCTTTTCTTTTCTTTTCTTTTCTTTTCTTTTCTTTTCTTTTCTTTTCTTTTCTTTTCTTTTCTTTTCTTTTCTTTTCTTTTCTTTTCTTTTCTTTTCTTTTCTTTTCTTTTCTTTTCTTTTCTTTTCTTTTCTTTTCTTTTCTTTTCTTTTCTTTTCTTTTCTTTTCTTTTCTTTTCTTTTCTTTTCTTTTCTTTTCTTTTCTTTTCTTTTCTTTTCTTTTCTTTTCTTTTCATTTACTTTTATTTTTTAAATTTTACCCCCATGAAACTGATGGGTCCTGGTTCAGGACCAAACAGCCCTGGGTTTGCTGTTGGGGGCCTCCTTTCTCCTCTCTCTCCTAGGAGCTGCTGGGGATGGGGAACTCCATTTTTGCCAACGGATCCCCATGGAGCAGGGGCAGGGGCAGGCGCTGCTGGCTCCCTCCCCACTGGAGATGTGTGAACCTCACTCACATCCTCAGCCTTGCTAAACCTTCCTTGGCTCTTCTGGCCTCCCAGGGCCTCACAGCAGTGCCACAACACAGGGCAGGTTTAAGAGAAGACCACAGGTTAATCACTTTCCCAGTAATATGAGCAAGATGAGACCATTCAGCTGGAAAACAGGGGGAAAAAAGGCCATTTCTTTGTAAAGGACTGTGTGGCTTTCCTTTATATGCTGCTTTTTGTTCTCAGCCGAGAGATTTCAGCCCTTCTGGGCTGGGGAAACGCTGTGAAATCCCCAAACTGTAACACCTTGTAATATGCAAAAAGTGTCCATAGATGTATATTTCTATAATGTTCAGTTTTATAATCTATATTTTTATAATCTCTATTTTTATAATGCTTAAACCTGTTACAGATTCCACATGCAGCTGGAATCCCAGAATCCCAGACTGGTTTGGGTTGGGAGGAACCTTTAAAGCTCACTCCCATCCCACCCCTGCCATGGGCAGAGACATCTTCCACTATCCCAGATTTCTCCAAGCCCTGTCCAACCTGGCCTTGGACGCTTCCAGGGATGGAGCAGGATTTGTGTGCCTGTTCTGCAGCTCTCAGGGGAATTTTTTTTGGGTACAATTTGCTCTCTCAAAACTCCTTTGCTTCACCCGTGCACATATCCATGCACATGAATTTTCTCTCCAAATCCCTGTGGAGCAGAGAGCACCCAGGCTGCCTCCATCCAGGCTGCAAGGAGTGTGGAGTCACTCTGCTCTTGCAGCACCACTGGGACTGGCTCTGTGCAAATCGAAATCTTCCACCAATATCTGGTTTTATGGCAAAAAAGCATTAGAAGTATTCAGTGGAGTGGATGGTAGAAGAGGGAGCTTTTTCCAAATAGCTCTACAGGGTTTTTTTCCTTCCTGATTTCCCTTTTTATAACACAATGAGTCTGTATGGTTTTATATCCCTTTTTTTTTGCAGTGAGGGGTACTTGACAAAGAAGAGTTAGGCCAACAACAGCCATACCATTTTTTTTTTTTAGGCTACAACACTGATACTTTTATTTAAAGATCAAAGCAAGGCAAACACCATGACTCCAAACCTCTTCCCTTTTTTTTCCCCATAAAAGAATGCTATGGAGTTTATTAGTGGTGCCCCTAATGAGGTAACTTCAGCCCCAATTTCACATTATTAGCACTCTATCTAGGAGAAGCTGATGATCTCTGGCCACTGTAAAACATGATTCCCAGGCCAGGTGTTGGGCTTTCAGCCAAAATGCTCTGTTTTTCCCAACACTGCACTACAAAGGGCCTCAATGATGATAGGAAAGATATACTTCCTTTAGGGATCAGAGATAATTAACTCTTTATAGTTGCTCTTTTATTATTACTGAACCCATGCCAAACTTTTGCATTGCTTTACCTAATAAAAGTACCTCCTGCACCGCCGGTAGTATCCAAATTACTTTTTCCATTTGTTAACAGTCAGGCCTTTAACTGCTTTTTGAACTTCTTTGTTGTAAAAAACTCTCCAAATTAGTCATTCCTGAGCATTTATACTGCACGCTTCTTCTCATTTTCCAAATTTTGTCACATAATTGTTCTTACCAAAAGGGAGGAATTTAGAAAATATACAAAGAAGTCAAAATAACAACAGCATATGTTTCATACAGCCACCTAAGGACCATATTTAAGGTACTGCGTGCTATTGTGCTACCACAGCATCGAATTATTAGATTTACAGGTTCATTAATGATAATATCACTACTCATTTGCAAACCTCCAAGAGCAGGAGGAGACAGTGCAGTATCATCATCACCCCAGCTTTGCAGATGGGGAAAAGAGAGAGGAAAAAATTACTTTCCTGGTGCTAAAAGAGCAGCATTGGAAGGGGCTGCCCGGGGAGGTGGTGGAGTCCCCATCCCTGGAGGTGTTCAAGGAATGACTGAACGTGGGGATTGGTCACAGCTTGGATGGGATGATCTCAGAGGTTTTTTCCAACCTGGAATGGTTCTGTGATTCTGTGAATTTACTCATTCCCAGGAACTGGACTCTGCCTCAGGGCCAATCCCATGGCCAAGATCTGCCCACTCCCACACTGCAGACTGGCACGGCGGTCACCTCTCTCCCCACCCCGTGACAGGGACATTTGGAGCTGGCATTTGTAAGGAGAAACCTGCATGAGATATCAATCCGTCTGCGAGAGTTCCCGGGGCTCCTCGCGCTGAGATGCGCTGGAATAACCACGCCCTGGACAACCCCTGGGCTGGAGTCCTGGCTCTCCTCCCAGCCTGCAGAGGCAGGGCACATCCCTCACCCCGGCTCACTGCCTGTGCTGGAGCACCTGCCACGGGGACAGCATTGCTGCTGTTGGAAAGACCTGCTCTCCTCAGAGAAAGAAAGGAATGTGTTCTGAGAAACACTGCACGTTGGATCAATACCCATTCTGCTCCTCAAGTTGGTACTTCCAAGGGGTTATTTAACTACAGCCTCAGAGTTCTCAACTGAAGAGCAGATTGCTCAGTTTATATCCTGCAGCTAGGTGAATAAAGATTTGCAGATTTGCCACTCAATCTGAATACACATAGAAATGAAGAGAGAGGAAAAGAGGGAAGTAATATTCACGGCATTTGGGATTTGCTTTCCTTTTGAAGCTGCATCTGAACACAGACTAAAAACATAATCTTCCCAGATCCAGGCTCCAGGACCTTAATCTGGATTTCTGGCTGACAGCAATTAAAAGCTGACAGCACAGAAGTATTTTATTTAAAAGAATGATTGGCCTAATTGTATTCAACTGAAGCATGGCCTCCAGATTGGAGTTGGTCACATGTACAAAGTGTGGGGAATAGCTGAGTTACTCAAGATCACAAAGGGAGTTGATAGAACTGGGATCCACATTCAACATCTTTTTCATTATCGGCTCTTTGTTCTACCCATTAGTATACACTGACTCCCTTTGGTAAGATCCTTTGTATTTCCAACTTATCAGGGTCTCATAAATGAAAGCCATGTGCTTTTATCTACTCATTCCCTTTAATAAGTGTCACAAACATTCTGTGTGATTGATTAACTGGTAACAAGAAAGAGACAAAGTAGGAATATGCATATTAGCATATTTTTCTTTGCTCAAAGAAATGCATTTTATATGTACGTGGCACTTATAATATATTAAGCTGCCAAAAGTTTTAAACAAAGGAGGAACTGAATTACAGTACAAAACACAGTGTCAAGGCCAGATTTATCCTTGGTGTAACTCACTGATGTCAGCAGAGTTAGCCCAGAGATGAAATAGGCTCACCACATGTACATGAAACACCCCAGTAAGCTCACAGGGATGTTCATAGATTTTGCAGCCAGAAGGGACTGTTAGGTTTGCATCATCTGACTTCCTGCAGAAACAGGGTGAGAAGATTTCACCCATTTCCCCATCACACCCAGCTGATGGACTGAGAGATTGCATTCCCTTCCCCTTGGCAGGGAGTTGTTTGGAACCGCTGTGGGAAGATGCTCTGTGTACCTTGGAAGGGCTGAGCATCCTCCCCTCGCCCCCCACAGCAGTGGGAGGCTTTGCTCGCTCAGTTCATGCTGCATTTGGCTCTGCAGGGGCTGGAGATGGAGGCTGAAAGGCCTCATTGCACCCAGTCTGGGAGCGCTTCCCCTTGGAGAGTTTGTGCCTGTGACAGACGTGCTGCTCCTCAGGCTGAGCTGGGAAGCACTGAGAGCAGGTTGGAGGGTGAATTCACCTGCTCTAGGCACGAAAGGCTCGTGCAGAGGTAGAGAATGGACCTGGCAGTGGTTAGCATTGCCATCCTAAAAACACCTGATCCCAAGGAATAACACCTCTATGGCAGTCAAGGCACAAGAACAGATCAGCCACGGGTGCTGACACTCAGGTCTGTGCGAGATTCACGGAACCACTGCTCCATGTGCCAGCTCTGGGCAGGAAATAAAACAGCGAAATTCACTTTTTGGTTTGTTGTATGCAATAAAGAATAAACTCTGTTTGAGTGAGTGTGCTGCAATGCCTCCTCTGCACACCTTTGGAGCTGCCAGTCTCAATCTGAACCGTAACATTTCTCTAACAATTTACCATCAATAATTCCCTGAGTGTGTTGGTGTCTTACCTCGACCACTAGGAGAGCGCCTTGCTCTCCAGACAAACTCTTCCATCACATCAGTGACATGATTTCTCCCTGTGATCCACAGTGATGCCCAGTCAGTGCATTCCTACTGACCATTTCACACAAGGACCTCACATTTCTTATTTATTGATAACTTAAATTCTGTTATATGATCCCTGAATTATGATGGGAGGTGTTATATGATCCCTGAATTATGATGGGAAGCTGAGCCGTGGAGCACACTTAGTGACATTTTTACTCTTTGCAAAGCTAGACCAAGAGCTACAACCTCACCCTGCATCTCTGAAGGCTTTGTTTGGACCAGAGGATGTGTCTCCCTCCCATACGGTACCACCCTGGGTGATTTCCCACTCTGCTGTTTAAATACAGCTGAAGAACAAGTCAGTCTTTTCTCTTATGCTGCAGTTTATATTTACAAAATACTACACAAGCACAAATCCATTAGGATTCATCCCATCTATGTATTTCCTGACATAACCTGCCCTTTTTACCTCCTGAACTCTGATCCTGAACCCGGGGCCGTGCTAAGCCTGAGAAGATCTCCGGGATAATTCTGCTCTGCACTCCCAGGTCTGGCATCTTCTCTCACAGCCAGTTGTTTGGAGGGACAGGCACATTTGCAAGATTATCTTTTGGCTTGTAGCAGCAGAAATCAGAAACAGATTATCTGAAATGAGCAGCTCCTACCATTTTATCTCCAGGCCAGGTGGACATGGATGACCTAGAAGGATATATTTAGCAGGGAACACTTCAGACCAGGGTGCATGTGTGTATCCAGTTACTAACTGTTAATCATGTCTCCTTCCCCTAAACTGGCCAACCCGAAGGACACCTGGCAATTCTGGAACATTCCTGTTAGATTACTAATATCAATATTAAGTGAAAGAGCTTGAAGAATGTCACATTAGTTTCTGATGGCTCCCTTCCGCCATACTTCTGGCCAGCAGGCTTTGGCAGATGTGGCTCCATTCTGTCCAAATGCAATCCAGGGTTTAAGAATGTGCTCACTTTCCTGGGACCATCTGTTTGCTTTTCTGCTGAAGGAACTCCAGCCTCTTTGGCAACCTCAATGTATTGTACTCAATAAATCCTGACATGTAGCAAATTTTTTTGGCAGATCTTGAATCTGAATGTCATCCAAATTGTTCATTATTGATATTAAAACCAATTTGTGCATCACCAACCATTAAAGGAACGCACTAAATATCTCCACGAATGAGAAACCGAGTAGTCCATCAGAATACATTTATCAGCAGCAATGTTAAAATGGAAGAAGAGTTCTAGGGCTTTTCCTGCTATTGCAAAAGCCCACATCTAAGAGCAGCTGCAGGACCCAAAAGGCACAAAGAACCAATGTACAAGATAAAAAGTCAAAAGAAAGGTGTCTGTCCCAAGGACTGCCCCATATGGTCCAACGTGTGCTGTTTGGAGCGGGGAGCAGAACCTTGCACCTCCTCCTTACTCCACAAATGCACCACGTGCCCACAGCAAGGTCTCCTCACCCTGCGTGGGTTTGACATCCTCTTCAAGTCCTTGTCTACACTTCAGGGTCTTCAAGGCATCATCAGGCTTGTAAAATAATGACTGTGGATTTTTTCACTGTACCCTGATGTGTAGAATGGGCATCTGTAGCATGACAAAGTATAATGAACCTTTCAAAGTGAATTTCTACAAAAAATAATGATGTGTACTTTCTGTGCGTGTAAAGTGGATACCCACGTTATCTTTAATTAAAAATGAATAATTTTCTAGATAAGGAAATTGGTGTAAAATTAAGTTTACCAGACTTATTTTTAAGGTCTGATTTCCACTGGAGTTTTGCATAAGTACTGTAGGGTTACTGGCTCTAGTTGTTTCTGCTGTTTCAGTTGTCAGCATTCAGACTCCATAATATACATAATTTTTAAAAAAAAACTTGCAGAAGCTTTGGTAAAATCTTACATTTGATCTTCCATATAGAAATGGACTTGATTTCCTATTAAAACCATATTTTTAAAAAATCTATACTTAGCCAATGTAACAATCCATCCTGACACACCACATTGCGAGCAAAGATTCTGTTGACATTTCTTCATCTTTCCTTACTCCTGCTCCAAACAACTATTAAAAATTCTCATATGAAGTTTTTCCCCTTTATAGTTGGACACAGATGACAAAAAGTAGAAATCAGACAACAGTTTCAATGGCACTTAGATTGTACAGTCCCACAGCAGTAGCTGGATCCAAACCCAAGGGTTGCTCCAGAAGAAGCATCACCATTTTCCTTTCTTTGCCTTTTTTCTTCCCAACAGATGGCTCAGGAATGTCTCGTTTCTAGAGAAGCTTTTCTCCATGAACTAAGTTGGTTGTAGAAAGGTGGGAATCAGTCTCTTTTCTCAGGTAAGTGACAGAATGAGAGGAAACGGCCTCAAGTTGTGCCAAGGGAGGTTTGGTCTGGGTTAACAAAAATTAACAAAAATTTCTTCACCAAAAGGGTTGTGCAGCCCAGGGCAGTGGCGAAATCACCATCCCTGGAGGGATTTAAGAGCTGTGTGGCTGTGGCACATGGGGACATGGGTTACTGGTGGCCTTGGCAGTGCTGGGCAATGGTTGGACTCGATGATCTCAGAGCTCTTCTCCAGCCTAAAGGATTCTGTGACTCCTTCTCTCTGTGTGGAGCGAGCATGCAGCCTCGACAGCACGCTAAACTTTTGAACTTTTCCTATATATTCTCCAGACACTCTCGCAGATCCTTCCCCAGTTAATTTAATGCTGCTGAAAGGCTGCAGATTGATAGCTCAGGAGACCAAAGCCTGTTGTTACAAGCAGGTAATTATTCAGTAGGATAAATGCTTCCTCCCATCGCCCCGTCACTGTGACTCCAGCCCGGGAGCAGCCAGACCAGGGCTGGGATGGGGGCACTGCCTCTGCTGCAGCTCCAAAATCGGTCTCTTTGCCCAGTTCAGTGCCAGTCACAGACCTAGCATGGATTTTGGGATGCAGCTATTCCTCCACTAGAAAATGGAGGGAGGGTGCCAACACTTATAGATTTCTCTATTACCAAGCTGGCTCCGTTACAAGCGGCACACAGTGATTTCAGGGAGCAGCCTTCCAGCCTCAAGCCAGGGCTCAAGGCTTTGAGGAAATGTGTTAACAATATCACCCAGTGTGACAAGGGAACTGCACTTTTAATCAGCGCTGCTCCTTGAGGTGATCGCTCTCTCCCGCTCTGCTCCTCCTAGCACAGCACAGAGTCGGGGAAAGCACTTCACTGGCTCTGAGGGGTTTTGTTTCCTTATCAAGACTGGTGTTTTTTATCATTGCTGTTCTTCTGGTTTGTCTCACTTTCATCAAACTGCTGGGCCTATTAAATGAACAGAGGATCACTCCATATATTTCAGTTGGGATTAAAACCCCTGCTCTGATATCCTGCTTTTCTCTGTTACAACCTCTTCTCCTCTTCATTTGGCCATGTCACCCTGTAGGGGCTGACACTCAGTCACCAGCTCCTGCTTTCCTCTGCACAGGAGTGCAAAATCCTCTTGTACCTTGTGTACTCCTTGCAATGTGAACCTGCACAAACCCCTGCAGAGGGAACAGAGATGGCAATTGGAATGGATCAGTTAATAACTGCTGAGATAAATGTCTGTCCTTAAGGTGAGGTTCTGCTCCTGGTCATTCATTACTGCCTGAAACCTCCTGGCTTCGCTGGGGCAGGCATTGCCCAGGGTGGGATACAAGGAGCTGGATACTCCTTTGCATATTTATGGGAATCTTCTACTATATGAACTGGCAACTTTGCTATCAATCCTATCCCATCACTGTCTCTATTAAATGCTCCTATAACCCAGGGTTCTATAACTGACTCAGAGGACACCCTCGTGGATGTCAGGAAATCTGTATTCTATTTCCTGTATCATGTTGGATAATGGATTCTCCATGGGTTTGGATTTCCGTATGTAAATCTGGGATACTAATTCCTAACCTGTTCCTGGAATTTGTGGAGCTTAATGGATGAGAAGTTACACCAAATTAAGCAGAAGTGATTGGTATGGAAGAAGATAAGGGGCTGGCTCTGATTTTTGCCCGAGTGTTCAGACATGATCTTTACCCCAACTGTTTCTGCTAAAACACCAGTGTTCCAGCAGGGCTGGTAACATCCCCAATCCCAGGTAGAATATCTTTGCAAGTCACTACATACGCTGTGGCAGATAATTCTGACAGCCAGCTCCCACAGGAAATAGCAGCAATCAGAAACCCGACCACCTTCCAGTGAAAGTACAAGATGTACTCCTGAACTTGCCTCCTCAGTCATCAAGGCTCAGCGGCGCGTACATTGGGAACAGAAACAAAACCTTTCCAAATAAAACACCAGGCTGCTTCCACAGGGGAGGACAGGAGAAAGAAAGCATCTGAAGGATGTTACTCATCTCCTTCAACACACTGCTCTGAAGTGCATCAATACACGGCGCGGGGGTGGCGCGAGAAGTGACACAGCCTCACGAGTCATGCAGGGCTTGGGGTAAATGCTGGTGGCCAGCTATGCTCCATCTCTTTGGAAAAATGGAGCCGATAAACACTTGCTGCCCTGCAAAGACTGCAACTCTCGTTTCTTAGGAGCAGAGCTGCCACTGAACGTGCACCAGCTGGCAGGAAAAGCTTTGCAGTTCAATAGCACCTTCTATCTGCAAGACTCTGCTAAAATAATAATAGTTGCTCTGCTCTCTCTAGTGGAACATAATAATGAAATGGAAAACAGATGATTTTTTTGCCTGTAGGACATTAAAGTAATTGATTTAGGACTATAATTTTTAATAACAGGACTATGGAAGTCCTAAAACTCCCTAGGAGCTGGGAGCATATTCCAATGGAAAGATGACTCAATGCTGCTCATTCTTATTCCACTTAGTCTTGTTCACCAAACATCCTGTGCTGGCCACAGTTACAGAACAGATATGAGGATATGGGGCTGTGGGAATCTTTGGTCTGAAGTGACAATCTTATCTCTTTATGGCGTAACTCATGTTGGATTCATTAGGAAACTGATGTGTTGGAAGTAGGGTAAGCAGTGGCCTTGTCATGTCAATGCCCACTGACAAACACAGGAACCATGTATAAATGACAGCTGGTGGCATTTTCAGGAGGCCTCTCTCCTCTGCAAGAAGGGTTTCAGTGTACCAGGTGAAAACACTCAGAAGGGTAAAAGTATCCTTATGATCAGGGCCAGCCACTCCTGCTCTTTTTATTTCAAGCATTTGGATGTTCTTTCCTCCAGCTCTACTGAATTTATAAATATTTGTAGTGGTTCAGATGTTGGAGTGCAATAAGATGATCTTACTTAGAAGTGTCAAATGTATTTCCTCACAAAACAACTGTCACTCTGTGACAACAACACGTGACCTTTTGATGGCTGCAATAACAATCTGAAAGGGCTGGGAGGGGAGCTTGGAATGAGATGACTTTCAGGGACCCTTCCAACCCAAACCATCCTTGTGATGCTTCTTTGTCTTGTACATATTCATTGAAAACTTGGGCTGAAGTCCCACACCTCTACCTCAGCAGCCACTTTAGGTGACCCTAAAGAACCACAAACTATTATCTCTACAGATGTACCACAACTGGAAGATTATTTGATCAAACCTAACACGGGTTTTAATTAATTCAGCAAATATTGAATCCGCTAACAACTGTTGCTTAGAAAGTAAATTCCATGGGGCAGGGATAGATGGGATCTCTGTGTTGAATATTACACAAAATATATTGACCCCATCAATAGCAAACAGGGATCTAGAATTTCAGTTATTGAACACAGATAGAATTCAGCAATTTCTTTTTAACTGAGGATGAAAATCCCACTGTACCAGCTGATTTCAACAAGACCACTTGCCTGCTCAAATCAAATCAAGGATTTTGGAAATTAATTCTGAAACAGTTAAAGCAAGGCCTGAGAACTGAGGTGCAGCTGAGTGATCCCACTCATATGATCTGGAGAGGGGAAATTTTCATTTGTGTGACAATTTAATGATTTACAAGGTGGATCTCTCATGGGATGGCAGGGCAGAAATCCAATTCTATTGGAGTAGGAAAAAGCCAGGGAGGATTTGGGTGTATCAAAAGTGTTCTGTAAACTCAATATTTTAGTAATATTGCGATGTGTTAATTTTATTCCAGGAATCATAGAATCATAACATGCCTGGGCTGGAAGGTGATTAAAAACCATCTCATTTCACCCCCTGCCAGGGGCAGGGACACCTTCCACTATCCCAGGGTGCTCCAAACCCTGTCCAACCTGGCCTTGGACACTTCCAGGGATAAGACATCCACAACAAATAGTTACAAACGGAATATAAGGTTAAATGCAAATGGAAGCAATTCCTGATGTGTGCCTAAAATATGGAGCTGGTCTCCTACGGTTTCTTCCTTTTACTTTTATTAATCCTTAAAATTAATTACTGCGAATGATTTGGTTAGTCAAAATAAAGGAATCAGATTATAAATAGATTTTTTTAAACAAGTTACATGAAACCATGATACAAAAGTTCACAGTAATTAGCCCCCTACTAACACTTAAGCAGAAATCAGAGGAAGCATGTTTTGGTTCTTTTTCTTTTATCAAAATGATCTACTCAGATTTTTATCACACTGGACCGGTGAGCCATATGTATAGCGCTATCAAAAAATAAAACAGCACAAAATATTGACATTTGGGGAGCAGAGGCAGAAGGGGGATTCAACATTTCACCAGTGTTGAGAAGAAAGTCCAATTCTTGTAAGTAATTGCAAGGCAGGCTGCGCAGGAACGCTCTGGAGCACAGCATCCTGCAGGGTTCCTCCTGCCCTGTCCAGGAAAACCATCCCCTGCCCACCAGAGCCAGCTCGGCTCAGGGGATGTGCCCACGTTGCCAGCTCTGCTGCATCCAGCAGGGACAGCTCACCTCCCCGGTGCCAAGGTGCAGGCACTGCTCCCACACAAGGAATGGCACGACTCTTGTCTCTTTGAAAAGGTTACTGGGAAATAACTGGGAGCACTGACAACATGGGAGCATTGAAAACACGATTGCTGTTGGACAAAGCTGGCTGCTTCCCGTGCTCCCAGCAGTTCTCACAGCAGCAGAGGAAAAGCACAAGTTCTTTTTAAATCAAGCAGTCCGTTACTGTTTTACATGTCTGGTTTGATGATTGACTGACACTCGGAGAGAGATGCTGTAAAATCTGGATTAATGGGAGAAGGAGTTTGCGAGACAGAGGAGGCTTTTGCACAGATTAAATCCTGCTAATGCACCAGTTCTGTAGGAAGTGGCTGAGGAAGACGGGAGGAGGGTGACAGGGAGCTCTTGCTCTCCCAAACTGAGGGTCAACCGACTGCATCCAGATGTTCTGGCACAGCTGTGCAGCACTTTCAGCTGCCAACCCTCCCTTTCCACCCTCCTTGCCCCTCAGATTGAGCAAAGTGCTCTTGCAGGGTCACCCAAGACACCTTTCCCTGTCCTGGAAGCCCCATGAGCACCAGAACCAGGTGCTGAGTCCCTGGGGGTGGCTCTTCAGCTGGGAGACCTAGCCGGGGCTAACACGATCCACCTGAACTCTGAAACTAAAATAAACTGAAAAGGAGGTGACAAACTTCTAGTAGCATCACTTTTTTTAACACTACTCCAGCTGGCAGGTTGGAGAGGGAATAGCACCTTCCAGCAGCTCTGCTTTATGGAGAACAACCACATTATCCTGGAAGAGAGCTCCTGACAGGGCTGCAGCGCTATCGCTCTGCGCAGGAAATAGCTTAATCCTATCATAATCTCCCTGCAATTTTCCTCTGTATTTTGATGTATATTGTTCCAAAGATACAATTTTATTTGAAATAGAGTTTATTTCAGACTCTGAAGTGTCAAATTTAATTTCAAGAGTTTTTATTGTAGGACAAAATTTTTTTTTTTTTAGTGAGCGATTAGAATTGTAGTAAATAACCAGCACTGAGTTTCTGCTCTGCAAATCTGTTTCTAAGGCAGATACAGCTCAAGAATTGACATTTATTCCCTCACTGTTACCCACACTTCAGATTTTTTTCAAATGTTTTTATTCACTATTGCCTCTGGACCAGCAACATCAAAACATTTTGTTTGGAAAGATCATTCCTGCGGGGACTCTGCACTGCAGGAGTGCAGCTTTTCAGACTGCCCGTATCAGTTTCAGATGGAAATCTCTGCACTGTCACTTCAGAGAACTCGGTCCAGCAGGTGGTTTATGATGCTGAAAAAGCTGTACTGCAAAAAAGGGGAATGTTGGATTTTGTTAGTAGAAACAAAGTTTAGTGTGGATCCGTGCCAAGGAAGATGAGGTTTACGAGTTCAATACTCCTGGTGCACACGAGACATTATATCAGTGGTGAGAAATTTATTGCAATCATCTTCCTATTTCCATTTCTGCCTCCTTTTTGGTGACATAATAGTGTAAAGAGGAAAGGTCACACCTTGATGCCAAGATGATTCACAACTTTAATACCAGAAGGAACAATTGACCTAAACAATCTTTGGCTAAAGTGTATTTCCAGCTTCAGTGCTTTCAGTCTTGATCTGAAGCCAAGCAAATAGAGAAATATCCACCACAAGGATATTGTGAGATGTTCAGAACCACCTGCCTGAGGAAGGAGGTTGAATATCCACTGGAAGGTGTCTGAGAAGCCAAGGCAGAGCCAACCAAGCCCTACATGGAATTGTCTTTCTGTGGAGATGGCCCCATGGCACGGCTTTCTCTGCAGAGGCCTCTTGTTGCACTCACTGAAACTAGCCTGGAAGTAAACTTGTGATGGTTTTCCCAACGTGGAGCATCGACAAAGCCATGGATACACAAAAGGGATGAAGCTCCAAGCTCCAGGACAGCACCATGGCATTTGCTAGTTTGGGAAGCTGCTGCTGCTATGCAGTCCCTGGGGGAGTGAGGTGAAACTCCTGCCATTGCTTCGCCTGCACAGTTTGGCTGTGCACGAAGGCAGGCGTGAGGTGGCAACGAGACAGCAGAAACAGCATGGAGAGGGAGAAATCTGGGCCTCTGTTTCTGTGCCTGAACTGAAGATCAGGCTCTGGGAAGAGACCTGAAACAGGAAAGTGCTGCAGACACAGCCCCACGGACGGCGGGCAGGCCCAGCCCTGACTCCGGTGAGCTGGAAGCACTTGGACTCCGTAGGAAGTTCTACCTACAGCAGGTTAATATCATGCAGAGGACACCGAGCCAAGCTGTCAGAGAAACTACTGCTTTAAAAAACCAGGAACTGTGTCACAGCACGACAAACATATGCACAGATTGATTTTGGCTAAAACCCAAGAAATCCGTACAACCGAAGAGCCCAGCTTTTAGTTGAAACCACAAGGATGCAATTAGGATAGGACCTGCTCCTGCAACAGGCAGGCCAGCAAGGAAAAACCAACGGCTCTTGAAATACTTCTGCTGGGAGAACATTTTTGGTACCAAGTATGACAAGAAAAATGTAAAAGAGAAAATAGAAGCAAATGGAGATGTGAGCTGTATGCTTGGCAAAACAGGCTTGGGTGGGAATAAACCAGAGAGAAGTCCAAAAGGAAGACAGGAATCTTGAAACATGTGATTAACAAAAGGATAGACAAAGGTTCAGAAGTTTTTGTTGCGTCCAGAAGATCCCGTGTGAAGAGGCAGATTCCCTCATACTCCTGTGTCACCCCTTAAATCCAATCACATCTGGTAGAAATAAAAGCTGACAGACACAGCAGGTGTTATCAATGCCATTTTTGGGAAGCAGCCATCCATACACAGAGCATCATTGTGACCCAAACGGGCACCTTTGGCAACCTCAGCAAAGAACCTGGCTATTGAATTGGAAAGTGTTTTCCAAGCCCAGAACAGGAAGGGTTGTTGAGGGCAGCAGAGTGTGGAGCCAGGTATTACTGAGCTGCTGCTCACGGCTCTCTCGGTGACCAGATTCAGCACCTTAGATCCTTTCATACCTTTCCCAAAAGTGCCTCTCAAGTTTGCTTTTACTCCCCAAACCAGTTTCTCTCTTCTTTTCATTTTCTTCTCACACAGGAGAGAAGTAAAATTCTGTGCAAGTTTTGAAAAGAGGTAATAAAGATTACATCCTGTGTTTAGATTAGAGAGTAAAAAGGGATGGAAGGGATGCATAATCAACCTCGAGGACAGAAACTGCCAAAACAGCCTGGGAATTGGGATGAAAATTTAGTCTGGGTAGAGCTTGCAGTTATTTGACACTTGAGGAGGTTCTTGAGCATTCCCTGGAAGTTGGTAGTAAGCTCTACCCGAAGTGAAATACTGGGTACTCAACACGGTTTAGTGGGGCAGTGTGTCTGCGTGGTTTGTGTGCAGCAACCTTTTCAGTTTCACACTGCAAATACCATCATCATCATTGTGCCACCTGCAGTGCCACATCGCCGTGTCACCAGTCCCAGCTTCACTGGTGCTCTCCTCGTTCATGTAGAGATTTCCAAACGGTGCCTGGTAACTTCACGCAGGTGATCACAGCACTAATTTATACAAAGCTCCCAAGCTCCACGTTCGTGACCCCAAGATACGGTGGTCACATTACAAGCATAAAAGATTTCAAATCATATTATCTTGATTAACATCAATGCCCGCTTGCAGTTCTCCTAACTTCGTCTTTTTTTCATGTTTCCTTTTGTTTCCCTGCCCCACAGACTGCTGAGCACCCACTGCACCGTGTCCACTTCATGCCACACAGAGAAATTCCTAACTCAGCCCCAGCCCTATGGGAATCCTGCAGAACTGAAAGGAAGTGAAGTCTCTAAAACCAAGTCCTGACTACAAAACTGGCCTCTTTTCCTCCCAGGAAATTATTAAGCCCCTGCAAAATCTTGAACCTCTATCACAATGGCATTTGCAAAAGAGGATTTTAATGTTTAAACAGTGCTTGAGTTAAAAATATATTGAACATTCCATTTACATTTTGGACAAAGTATATTGAATTTACCATGAAAATATTCCTATAGAGGGAAGATAAAATAAATGAAAAGACAGGTCTCCTTGTATTTCTTTTTTTTTTTTTTCTGTAGAACTAATATAGGATTAAAGAGGGAAACCTGGTAGCTGCAGGAACAAGTTTGAGCAATCACTTGTCACTTGCAGTTAGCGCAAAAATGTATTATAACAAGATATTACTTGTAGAATTTCCACTATAAATCTTTTATTCATTCCAAGGAATCCCAGGCCAGGCATTTGCCATACTGCATTGTCAAAAATAATGCCCAGCATAAACGGTGTGCGAGAGACCATGAACATCAGAGATAACAAGAGTACTAACACCTTATGGGCCTTAAAAACCCAGTAGTGGTATTTCTGGTCTCATTAAAAAGGAAATAAAAATATTGTTTAAGAATTACTTCTGTGCTTAACTGTTAAATGCAGCATTGATTCTTTGCTTATGGTTTTCCCCACTTTTCTTCTTATAAATTGCTGAGTGAATGTAAACAAGAAAGTAAATTTTTATGGCCCCATTCTGTTGCTGGGCAGGAGAATAACTGAGATTTGAAACAACCTGGCAACCTAAATGAGCATCAGGAGCCAGAGAACACCTGTAAAACACCACCCAGCACTAAGAGAAGGAGAAACAAAACTGGCTGAGAGGGAGGCACAGTGCAAACCAGAGTTTTTCCGTGGAGGTCAGGAAATTTCGGGCAATTTTCATGGATGAAGGAGATGTAGGTTCTGATCTGTATCTTGATAATTCCATGTGCGTTTAGCAAACCTGCTGAGCTTCTTTCTTGTGTTGGTCCCACCGAGAGCTGTGGTTTCCCTCACAAGTTAAAAAATTATAACCTCACCAGGTCCTAAAACTGGTTTGTAGTTCAGATTTCACAGGCGAGAGGTTTCTCTCTCCGAGCTACTTTCCTCTGCACCAAGGAACCGCTGCTCTGGCTAAGCAAGGAATGTGCTCTGGGCTGATTTGGAGAGTGTGGAGCCCCACTCAGGATGGGCTTTCGGTGCAGAGCTGGGGCTGTGCCAGAGCAGCACTGACCTCAGCTCTCAGCATTCGTCCTGCCTGAACACCCACGCCTTCACTAACGTGTTGCACCCCTGGCTTTTTCTGAAGACCACCCAGAAAACACAATTTGACAGCTGCTACTTGCTACAGAGGACATTTTGCTGAGTCTTTCCTTTTTCAGATTTCCATATTCAAATCCTGATTATGTTTTTGTAACTATTTCTTCTGCTTTAGTTCTCTCTCTGCATTGTCTTTCTAGTGTGTCTGTCCTGCTGAACTCTTCTCTTCGCTTTTCCCATTGGTAAAAGCCACTGCCAAATTCCCATTGGTTCCCATCTCTGAGCTGCATTTTCTTCCAGATTCAGCTGGTTTGGGAGTGTGCAGGCAGAGAGTGTGGGATAACAGTGGAAATGTGAGCTGGTGTAGCTGTAGGGTGACTGCAGAGAGATCAAGAGAGCCCCTAAGCAAGGCAAGTTTATAAAGAGACTTCTGCCAAAACTCCTGGCACATTTCTATCTCAAACAGGTAAGCAAGCTGTGCGTTCATCTCTTTCTTGGAGAGGTTCTCCTTTCTTTCCCCCCTGCTTCAATCTTTTCAGCAATTCTTTATTTTCTTCTAATTCATCCCTCAGCTTTTTTTCTTTCCATTTCTCCTTCCCTTGACTTCTGGAGGCCACGAGGGTAAGAAACAGCTTTTCTCCCAGCTCACTTATGACAAATAGATTAGGAAAAAAAAAAAAAAAGATGGGTTTCCCAGATTCTCTGACACATCCTTGCTTTGACAGCAGAAGCACAAGGCTGTTTCCTTCAGCTGTAGAAAATGGAGAGCAAAGCAGGGGAGGAGAAACACCAAATGGAGGGTGACCTCTGTGTTTTGGTCTCTGCTTTAGAAGTTGTAGGCTGAACCAGACTCTCTGATAACATCAAGCCTCAAGGAGACCTAAGGTAGGATAGCCAAGGATGACAACATGCCCTTAATTTTCATCAGAGCTGGAAGGTGGCATCCAAATTTTCTCAGCACGAAATTTGGAACTGCTGCAATAACTCATGCAAGTTCAAATGCCTGAGAGCCACACAACATCACCATATGTCCTATGTGTAACAAAAAAAAAAAAAAGAAAAAGAAAAAGAAAAACTGGATCAAATGTTTGAAAGAATATTTCCAATTAGGCGGGTTTTTATACCACTTAGAAAGGGTGCTGCTGTGTTTCCAAGAGTTACTGTCTCAGCTACAGAGCTCCCATGAAAGGGAGAATTATAACCATAAAGGAAAAATTATAACTGATCAAATTTTAAAGAAACTTCTAAAAATAGCTTGTCTAAAGCCCATAATGTCACAATGATAAAGCCAAAGATCTCGGGTCCTCCAAGAGCTTAGAGGAAGATACATCCCATTAGGAAGTTTGGGCTTTTCCATTAATTTCTCCCCGGAATGCAGACATTGCTTTTGACTACACAGGCTCGAAAGGTAAAGAACTGAAATATCTTTCCAGTCCCAACTGGAATATCTCTAAACTCCTGTTAAGCAGTGTCTGGGAAACAAGATTTAGCACTAAGCGGAAATTTGTCTTCCATAAGATGTGGGTGCGTCCTTGCTTCCAGCTCCAGAAAACCAGGAATTCAGAGCAGTGGGTGGGCTGGAGAGAGCCCTGGCAATGATGGATTTGCAGACAGCACAGAGGATTTGGTTAGAAGTGCAAGATAATTACGGTTTGTTATCCTGCACTTCAGTTATCGCAGCGGCACTAAACCATCCATTCGGGGGCTATTTGGGATGGAAGATGACCTCTAAAGTTAAGCAGACATTACTAATAACCACTTTCTTTGCCATTAACATAATAAACCACTGGTGATAGTGACCTCATCTTTTGGAGTTAAGTCCTACCGTGTTCACTGAAAGATTACAAAAACCCCAGCCTCTTGAGAGCCAGTGCAAGTTTTGCTTGGGCACAGCTTCTTCCAGTTATAAGGTATTTATCAGCAGCAGCAACACAATTTATATTATACAGCCTGAGCTCACTGTTAAAATTTATACCAATCAGCAGAGTCATTAAGTCTTACATTTGCCTTCCCCTAATCCACTGTTAGATTAAATGGTTCAATTAATAATAAATATTAGCAGTTTATTAGATGAATAGTTACACCACTACATTAGTATATGTGGTTGCAGAGAGACAGAAATGAAGCACCAGTTTCCCACTAAATCATTTTTAGCCAGGCACTGTACCATATGTTGTTCTGCTGCACTCCTCTCTTCTTTACAAAAAACAAAGCCAAAACCTTCGGCTTCACCTGCCACTTCTCATTATTCAGCCACGGCCCAAGGATCTCGATGGAAATGAGGAACCAGGCTGTGCTCTGAGCAAAGCCATTGAACTCAGCAGGCTGCAGGAGGGGAGCCAGCACAGGCTTTGACCCATTTATTTGAGAAAATTACCCCTGGACAACGAGCTAATCCTCCCCAATAAGCCTGGCTATGGGCAGGAGGAAGCACCAGATTAGTGAATTTGGTTTGCTGAAGGGACTGATCCTTAGCAGCTGGAGAGGCTGTGCTATCCCAGGCTGAAAATCCTGGTGTGACAACCTGCCAAATTGTTGCATCTGTACATGATCTGTTTCCATCTACAAAACGGATTGCAAAATTTTCTAATTTTATAAGGCAGAGGAAGGATCAGCTATGGGGGAAAGTTGGTTACGTTGTCCAGGAAACTCCTGTTAATATTCATTTGCTTTTTGTCAAATATCCATGGTTATAAATACATGGATCAGTTTTCAAGCACGTGGCCTAACTGGTGGGAGAGTGGGGAGATGACAGTCAGGGATGCTGGACTCTGTTCCCAGCCTCATCCCTGGCTGGACACTTGATTTCTTCCAGCTCTCCCAGCCATGACTAATGAAGCATCTTCTCATGGCTGTAAATTCATCCTTTCCAGACCTGACCTTTCCTTATAATGCTCTACTGCTTTTGCCTCCTCCCTGAGTTAATCCCATCCTGCTTTGGGCCTCAGTTTCCCTCATCCTTAAGAAGAGGACAATGACATATTTAATAAAGTGTCTTTGGATACAAAACAGTGTCAGGGATGATTAAAGATATAACCAGGGAGTCACAAATACATTGGACCATATTTAGCTCAGAGATATTTGTGGAGGGGTCAAAAATGTGTTTTCATGCTCTTCCCTCCTTGTAGTTGATGGAAAACAGCAAACCTGCAAGAAAATCAAGGAGGTCTGCAAAATTGCCTGAAAACTTCGATCAAATCAAGCAGCTCTACTTGAACTGGCATTTCCCATAGGAAAGAAGAGCTTCCATCCTCTCCTGGTGGTTGAAACATGCTTGATTTGTACGAAGGGAGTGTGGCAGAAGGCCTCACCATCTTGGCATGACACTGGTTGAAAAGATCATGGTTTGTCCGCTCTTCTGAGTTCAAAGAGACAGTAAAAATGATTTAACTTAGGAAATGTGCACAATGGGTAAATTCCTAACTCCCATGGAGAAGAATAGCCGGGGGTGCACAACTACAGTCCCACGCACGGAGATGGGATAATTACAGTTTTACAGTAGTGGAGGCATTGCCAATATCCCATAATTAATTTACAGACAGAGTATTTCCGCCTCCTTTCCCCCCATTAAGTGTAGAGAAAATAAATGTTCTTGGGAGTTGGCAGTTTCTCTTTAGTTTGCATATTCCTCCTAAATATGAACATTATGTTGTTTACTCATCTGTTAATGACAGCTGATTATCAAACCATAAATATACATGTATCTAATGGTTTGTGAACATTAAACATTGGGATGCAATAAATGTGGCTGCATGCAGGAACCCAGCACCCAACAATTCCCATTCAGCACTTCAGCCTCTGTCACGGTGTCTCAGTCTGGGCCCTGTCACTTCCCATGGATAAGAAGAGGAGAACTGAATTTCCCAGTTCCTGTTCAAATATTTGTTTGTTGCCACATGCAAACAGATTGGGGTTTATTTAGCCTTAGTCCTGGCTCTTCTGCTCCCTCTGCACTGAGGAGTTCCCACTTTGTAGGTTCTTTTTTTTCCATCTTTCTAATGCTAATTCCATCCTTCTCCCTTACCCTTTGAAGGCAAAGCCCATGAAGTGTCTCCTTTTTCTTTTCCATCCACCCCTTTTCCAAAATCTTGCTGAAATTCTACTGCTGAAGTTGTGTCCTCCTGCTACTCTGATCACATGAACTTCTGCTTCCTTGAAGTCCTTCCTGATGAGTTAGGCTGCAGAGGTAACTTTGTTTTCTTTTGTGTCACGTCTCTTCCAGCTCCAGATTTACTCTTCTTTTCTAGTAGTCCTCCAATAATTCCTCTTTCTCCATGTGCCACAACTCACTTGCTCTATTAGCAAAGCTCTCTGAAAAGCTCGAGCTGAGCCAGAAACAATGTTTTGGTTCTGAATTCTTGAGAAAGATTAAGGGAACTGTGTGGAGCTCTGATGTTTCTGAGCTTGGATAAAACCCCAAAGAAACAGGTAACTCCTCCCTTGGAGCCAACCTGCAAGATGCTGAGCATTCCCCTTTGGTATCAACTGCCCTCAGCTTCGGCAGGCTCTCTTTGAGGCAGGAATAACCCAAGGAAGCTGTGGCTGCCCCTGGATCCCTGGAAGTGTCCAAGGCCAGGCTGGACAGGGCTTGGAGCACCCTGGGATAGTGGAAAATGTCTCTGCCCATGACAGGGGTGGCACTGGATGGCCTTTAAGATCCCTTCTAACCCAAACAATTCTATAATTCTGTGGCTGATGGCATCTTCCCACTCCAAAACCTCTGGGAAGAGCAGCATTTCTTGTCCTGTGCATCTGAGGATACGGGATAAAACTGACAGCTCCATGCTCTGTCTTCTTAATGCATCTGAATGGTCTTTTTAATTTTTGCAAATGTTTAGATCTTGGAGTTTAAATTTGAAATTCAAAGGAGAGTTCTACATCACAGCAGTGTGTTCCCAACTGCACTGAGCATTATGCCATTGCTTTGGATGGAATCAGAATAGCTTGGTCAACTATTTTTGGACAACTTCTAAGGATTATAGTGAGCATTTCTTGTCTCACAAGTAGCTTTTGGAATTCCTCAAGATAGGATGAGGCATATGTGTAATTTTCAAGCCTGCAATTTTTATGCTGTTCCAAGCTACAGAAAACATTTAGCAATTTTGATCAAACAAAAGCACTGCTGCGATATAATTCCAGAACCAACGTATGAAAAATTTCATTTGTCTCTTTAGCAATTATTGATGAAGGGAATAAAGCTGCAGGTGAACACAAAGGGCTGGCTGTTTGCATTCCTGCACTGCCAGCACGCCAGATTGGAGAGCAAGCAAGTCATTTTGCCTGGAATTAAACCAGTGGAGTGCTGACAGATAGGTGTTTGTGCAGTGCAGCTCAGCGATGAAAATAAGCTGTTACTGCTCACACTGACCCCAGCTATTTGATTACTATATGACACTTTCCTTCTTCAAGTGAGTCAGGAGGGTTTATTGGGGTGATGTTGGTTCAATGCCCAGCGATGCTGAGCACCACAGGAGCTCAGGTGCCCTGCAAGATCTGTATTTGTGGGGCTGGCTCCCAGGGAGGCATCGGCCATCCTCACCCATCTCATTTTTATTGCGCAAGTCGAGAGAATTAAATAACAGTAGATGGATGTTTTAAAAGGGCCGTAGAGTTTTATGGGTGGTTAATAACAGAGGTGTGTCTAGAGGTTAAGAAGAGCCATAGCTCATGATTCCCCACAGCCGCTGCCGGAGTCGGGCAGGAGACCTGCTGGGGAGCAGCGGGAACACCAGGACCTGGCACGGGCGGGGCAGAGCCACGGCATGGCATGAGGGCACTGATCCCAGCCATCCAGCACTGCCCGCTCCTCCCGTGACCCGGGTCACGAGGGGGCTGCACAGCACAGCCCCTAAGGGCAGAGGGCAGATCTGGTTTGATCTCAGAGGGGTTTGATCTTCACAGCTGCCCAGGGAGGGCAGGGAGTCACCCCCCCAAACCCACCGGGATGCGCTACACCTGCTGGACGTGACCCTGCCTGGGCAGAGGGGTTATGGATGATCTCCAGAGGTCCCTTCTAAGCGCAACAATTCTTTCAACAATTCTCAATTTCAGCGAGTCCTTGTCTCATCTACCACCAAAAGCTGCATCTGAGCATGATACTATAAAGGTCTTTGCTACCCCAGACCAGTGGAATCAATGCAGAGTTGCTCCTGTTTTGCTGTGAAACAGCTCCTTTCTGGCTGGCTTATTAACATGAAACAAATGCCCAACAAGTATTGACAAATTCACACTGTTATGTTTTCAGAATTTTCTCCCAGAAATAAACCTGGAAGTTTTCTGCTTTTCTCCAGAAATAAGCCAAGACAAATGTTGAAATCTTTCAGACATGGAATTTTTACCTTGCATTCAGGTCGGCAGGAGATTACATTTCATTTGGCTTCAGGTAGAGGCCAGTTTGCTAATTAAATGGCAGACCTGCTTTACTAGAGATAAAAATAAAGCAAGCGCTAGTGAGAAAAGGGGAATGGGGACCAAACAAAAGGAAAGGATAGGAAAGGGATCAAGTCAATAACAGATAAATCCCAGTCCCAACACAAGTACTAGAAAGACAATACTCTGTTGTGCACTGAAAAGCTGAGGTTTATTAGCTGTTGATTAAGTCTTGCGAGGAGCAGAAAGATAGTTGAGGAGAATGAAGCAAAATACAAGCAATCGCTTCTATTTTCTTGGCAAATTTGATCTTCTCTATTAGGATTATCAGAGAGCTTATTCCCTGGATGTGGGCAGCGAGGCAGATTTCCAATGCCTTTCAATTGCTTTTCTGGCTGAGGCTGGCTATTCTAATGCAACGTGACGGGTAGCCACAAACATAATCCGTAGGACCCAGTGGTGCTCGAATGCAGATGCTACTCACAGAGTCAAAAGAGAAGAGCCATCTTCCAAGTTTCCTCAATCTGGGACACTCTCAGAGCCAGATTTTGTGCAACGCCGTAGCCCAAAGCTCAGCTTTGGTGCATTCACAACTTTGGTTATGTGCAGGGTATTCAGGCATTTGAAAAATAATCAGTTTCCAAATTGCAAAAGATTACGTATTCTTTTTCCTTAGCTGATTTTACTTGCCAGGGTGGGGATTTAGGAATCCCCATATTGGATCAGACTGTTGGTTAATTCAATCTGCTATACCTATTCCGGCTGCAGCTAATAAATGATCCTTCAGAGGAAGAAAACACAGAGAAAACAAACCCACCACAATCCATCTAGTTAATTGAACAGTGCTGTACATGGGGAGAAAAATTCCTTCCTGATGTCCACAGGTGATGAGCGTATGCCCTGAAGCATGAGATACGATTACTCTTATCATTATCTTAGCTTGCATAGCAACAAATGTAATTAGCGGTCATAAAATTATCCTGCTGTTTGGGATTATCTATTTTTTTTAAAGCAACAGAGCCAAGTGTGTCTCTGAGGTAACTTCATTGGAATAGGATGAATTTGGCCCGTGAAGTCTAAAATGTATCCGTAGGTAAAAACAATGGGAAATACAAAAAGCAAGAATTGAAAATCCTTGGCTGTGGCCTCCTACGGCTGCTGTTTCTCACATACTTGGACTGTTTCTTAGGAGGTTTTAGTCAAACTTCGTGTTGGTGAGATAAGAGGAGAAACAAACTGCTGGGACTAGTGACAATAAGCAAGAGAAGAGTAAGATTTCAAGCAGAAACTAAGTAAATACCATGAAGCAACATGTTGTGGCAATTGAAAGGCAAGCTCTTTCCCACCTCTTGCTGCATGTCTGGAGCTCTGAAGAGCAGGAGTCACAGAGATTGCATTAGCAAGATGGATGTGTGGCCAGAGAAGTGTTGGGACTGCTGGGTGAGACGAAACATAAACAATTAGACAAACATTAAGCTAACACATAAATCACCCACTGTGTCCACTCACAAATGGAGATCCCCCTGCAGAAGCCAGGGTCAAGGACCTGAGCTGAAGGATCTTGAAGGTCCCTTCCTACCCAAACCATCCTGCTGGTGGTTCTGACGATTCACCTCATGGACAGTGGCTTTTCTGAGGTGCTAATTTTTATTATCAAGCCTGTAAGAGCTCTGTCCTCAGCTGGGCTTGTTCCTCTGGGTGGGATAAGGAGTTCAGCATTATTAAACTGTGAGTAGATATCCAGAAGGTGTTCCCCAATGGAAAATAAGCAGAGGAGGCTCCTGGGAGCTGCCACTAAACCTTGGTTTAGGGCAAGGCCCTCCTGCTGGGGACCCTCTGGTGGAGCTCCCGCTGCCGATGGCAGGCAGTGTCCACCCTGGGTATCCTGGTGTCCACGTGGGTCCCATCCCTTGCACAGACCAGGCTTCACCTGCAGCCCCTGGGAGCTCCTTCCCTGCCGCAGCAGAGATGCCAAGGCTGTAATTCTCTGAGCAAACAAACAGCATGTAAAACTTTATAAGCCACTTGGCCTTGCCACTGGAAGTACTGTAAGAATTGATAGAGCATCCAAACAACAGACTGACAGACATAAACCAGGGGAGCACTTTTATGGCTCCTTAGAGGATTCATACTTATTTGTCAAGGTTAACTGCATCTTTGAGGCAAGGCACTTTTGTTGTCATTAAATATCTTTCACTGCTGTGTCCTTCCGCTAAATGAAGACGCCCTGGAAAGATGGAGGGTAATTTATGCTGCGAGTTTCTTGCTCTCATCATGAGCCCCACGGCGTGCTCTTTAAAAGCCCCAACTCCCAGTCAAGTGGGTCCAGGAGAGCCTCAGCATTTGTTTTAACAATGAGGTGACTCAACATCACAGCTAGGGATAAAACCATGGGATGTGGCCTGAGTGCATACTAAATGGCCTGAAAAAATGAAGGTCAAATGCAAGTGCTTGTCTTTACTACTGTCTCATTTTTAGATGGGGTTTGGGAGCCATGACTTCAGATTTGGGAGCATGTGGGATATGCAAATCATTGGTTTTGGCTATAAGGCACTTGGCTGCCCATGCTGGACTGAATCTGACGGTGTGAAGAAGCACTTGGCACCCAAGAGAGCCCTGCAACATGTCCAGGGTGCCAAAGCCACAACCGCTCAGATTGGCTCCTCTGCCCAGTGTTAGAGCTGGTCACTCGTCCTGCCTGTCCCCTCTGTCCCCTCCTCGCAGGGAGGACATTCTGGCACTTGGCCTGACTCTCTGCATCTTGCCCAGAGGTGATGAGCAACCCCTTGGGCTCCTCTGTCCTCCCACACCTTGTGTGCCCAAGCGTCATCGCCCTCATTGCCGCTGACCACCGCCAGGGAACAAAACATGACTTTTAGTGCCACCTGCTTCCCGTGTGACAAGAACCCTGCAAGGCTCCACGCAAAATGTTACATTTCTAAGTCAGAGCCTTCTAACTGAGCAACAAACGCTTGCTGCACAAACTGTACCGACGATTTTTGATGGATAGAAAATACAATATTTAGTCAGACTGCTGTAAGTTAAAACACAGCAGACAGTAAAAGGATGAAATTATACCCCAACAGACTTTTAAATGAGAAAATAGTCTGTGTTAGGGAACATTATTCATTTAAATAGCAGAAAGCTTATAATTTCAACGAGGCCACAATTTCCATAAAAAGCCTGCATTTGGGATTTTTTTTCCCTTTTCCCTCTTACAGATTGCAGTTAAAATGAATGAACCTTTCTGCTTACAGAGTAATTCATTTTTATTTTACTTTGCCTTTTTCATGTCAATTACAGAACACTTTGTTAAAATGATTACATAATTTTTGCAGAAGCTTGGTATTGCAGGCTGGAGGAGATAAACCCACTTAAATGTGACCAATGTACTCTTAAATTCCTGCCCTGAGCAGTTTCTCATCTCGACATCGCTCACACCATATTCCAAAAACCCCTGCACAGAATCAGTGTAAATGTCAGTGACAAAAAAGCATCTCTCTGTGCTGAGGGAGGTACCACGTGAACTCTGTTTTTAGGCAGCAAGTCAGAGGTCACTTGCTGCTAAAAACTCTGTATCCTCAGTCCTCATCTCGTCACTTGGTTCCTGTCTCGTGATAAGGTTACACTGAATGGTGCTGGCATCCTTCAAGGTTACTGTTCCAGAAAATATTTGCAAATAATTTGACGTGCTGTCAGCTAGCAGGCAGCAGTGAACTCATATAATTCAACATACTAATGTGGGTTTTCACGCCTAAAGCTATAAATAAGCTTGATATTCGAAAGTTTCTGTAATGTTTATTTAATAGCAATATTTTATAAATAAATCTTGATTATTCCATTGCACTCCAGTAGAGATTTTCTTCCAATATAACAGTTGCTTCTAACGCCAGGCCTCTTTTCCTGACCCTTCCCTGCCACCCACATCTCCATTAAAGAAATAAAACACTTCCTTCTCAAAACCATTATCAGACACTGGGGAATTATGGCCACGGCAGCTCCTGCTTTACCTCCTCCTCCTCCCTTCCCCTGTACTTTGCCCAGATTACTGCTCACTTCCCTGGAGATTTTGCCTGATTGATGGCTGCACGGGGATACCTGAGGGAACTCTTGGAAGTCCAGCTGGGGGAACTCTTCGTGTTGGGCATATCCCACTTGGAATTACAGAGTGGGCGTGCATGAGGAATAAAGGAAATGGCATCAGCTCCAGCTGGAGCAGGGGCTTTGGATCCCACCAGCCAGACTTCAGGTGTGCTTCACGCTCCACAGCAGCTTTTTAGGCTGCCCTCCCTCTTCCCGTGCCAAGGAGCACCACACAGCAGATGATGCTGGAGCTCAGCTGCTTTTCACAAGCTCTGTCCCTGCATGGTTCCCACTGTATCAGCCCACTGCTTCCACCTTTGTGGCCGAGCAGAAACGCAAAGCCCACCAAAACCCATTTGAAAGGGGTTCAAGGTATGGGATCAAGAACCAGTCAAGTCTTTTAGGTCCTGGGAAAGCCGACACTTTCCCATACAGCAGCTACTGGAGATTTTTTCCTATTCTTTCCATCAAAAAACAATTAATGAAAAGCTTTCCAATTCAAGTGAAGCCTTTAATTGAAAAATGACTCTCATGGAGCAGCACCTGATTTGGGTCATGGCACTACCGTGACACAGTGCTGTCAACGCCAAGGTTGTGGCTTTGATCCCTGTATGGTCACTCACTTAAAAGCTGGACTTGATCCTTGTTGGGCCCTTCCAACTCAGAATATTCTGTTGTTCTGTGAGTCTGTTTTTTGAAAGACCCTGATTTTCAGCACACTGTGCACAAGACAATAAAATAACCCTTCACTTGGGGAACCCAACAGTGCCTGATAACAAATCATGAAAGATACAGGCAATGTATCATAGAAACATGGAATCACAGAATGTCCTGAGCTGGAGGAGACCCACGAGGATCATCCAGTCCAGCTCCTGGCCCTGCACAGACACCCCAACAATCCCACCCTGTGCATCCCTCAGAGTGTTGTCCAAATGCTTCTGGAGCTCTGGCAGCCTTGGGGCTGTGCCCATTCCCTGGGGAGCCTTTTCCAGTGCCTGACCACCCTCTGGGGAAGAACTTTTTCCAACCTAACCCTTCCTGACACAGCTCCAGCCACTCCCTTGGGTCCTGCCACTGGTTTGGAAGGCAACAGCTTCTCAAGCATCTGGTTCTGAATACAGATGGTTCATTGCTGTGGTGAGGGTGCAGGAAGATTTCTCCGCCTCATGGTACTACATAGAAATTAAATTCCAAGATGCCATATCTAATATAGAAGGATCGAAGCACCTCCCCCCATCTGGGCTTGGATTTTGGGGAGAAAGCAGAAATATCGGTAGCTAAAGACTGTTTGATGGCCCCCCACAGGGTCATGGACCCACTCACAGTCTTCTGCTTGCCAGACTGGAGATTCAGGAGAAGGTCACTGTAATTCAAGTGCCAAGGAAACCGATGACCAAAAAAATCAGTGTGCCATCAATATTTCATAGCAATACCACCCCTGAGGTTCAGAGACTTGTGCACCATGAAGGACTAGACCCCAAAGGAGCAAAAACCCATTTTCCTCCAACAGCGGAAAGGGAAGTGAGAACTCTCATCGATGAAACAACTTCTTTGTGCTGCACTCTGTGCAAATATTTGGATTACTAAAACAAATTTATGAAGCAATTACTTTTAATGCTATATGAGGAAATTAAGTACTCATTGATTCATGATTTATAATCTAAAGCTAAAAGATCATGAAAAAGTAAATATAAGTTAATTAAACGTCCTTTGGCTTTGCTACTGTTGCAGATCCAACTCATAAAGTAAGTAAAACAAACCATTTTTAGAACATAAATGGGTATTGGTTCTTCTAGTTCAGAAGACAAATAATTTACTGGTTAAATACATTCAGCAAAGTTTAGCCATGTGAAAGATTTTTCCAGTGGCCTCTGGGTCTTGAAGAAAGGATTAAAACTGACTGCTACAGATTCAAGGAATTCATTGTGCTGAGAATGACAGGAGAATTTGCTATGAAAAGAGGAAAACAAAAGGCTATTTCCGTTCTTTTCATACTGGGAAAAATATTTTAATATATTCATGGGGTAGAACATATTGTGAAAGGAACGTGCCTTTATGGGCTCTCCATTGGCAACGCACTTGTGATTATTCACTTCTGACACTGAGCCCATTAACCTGGGGAAATTTAATCTAATGCTATAGTAATGTTGCTATTTTTCCACTCTGAAGTGTAAATAATTTCAAAAAAACCCACCCAGGTTTCTAGAGAATTTAACATCCCGAGTGATGCATTCAGTTGGTTAAGTGGTCAGTTTGACTCTTCCTTTGTACTGCAGAAGCAAAAGGGTTGAGTTTAGAAAAAGAATAACAAACAAACCACTACTAAATAAATCACAGACGTCTATCCATTGTAACTACACATTTCAGCAAGAGAAACTTGCCAAATACACTGGGATGGATCTCTGCCTTTCAGCCCGTGGCTGGGCGTTGCATGTCCATACCAAAGGACATTCCAGACAATATTGATGCCCCCTGAACTCGACATGTTTTGAGTGAAGGATGAGGATGAGGTGTTTGGATGTCTCTGCCCTCCCTGAGGAGTCTTTCCATGTCCTCTGATTCCAGTGCAACAGGTCGAGAAGGTGGGATCCATCCCAAGAAGCTGCATGGAGCTGTGTCAGGGAAGGTTTAGGTTGGGTATCGGGAAAAGGCTGTTCTCCCAGAGGGTGGTGGGGCACTGAACAGGCCCCCCAGGGAATGGGCACAGCTGCCAGAGCGCCAGGAGCATTGGGACAACACTCTCAGGCACAGGGTGGAATTATTGGGGTGTCTGTGCAGGGCCAGGAGTTGGACTGGGTGATCCCTGTGGGTCCCTTTCCACTCAGGCTATTGTATGAATCTCTAAGTGGTGGAACAGTGGTAAACCCAACATCGGGGACAAATGCAGTGTGCTTTCCATTTCTTGAAATCAATAAGGGAAAGCAGAGAGGTAGAACACACACCCTCCCCACCCAGCCAAGGCCTCTCGAGCTCAGCTACACTGCAGAGCCTCGATCTCTCCATGGGATTTAGGGGGTCCTGCAGCATGAGGCCATCATCTTCATCATCTCCATCTTCACTGATGAAAGTGAGGCCATCACCTTCCATCTGCCCAGGTGGTCTGCAGAAGGGCTGTACCCTGTGTGAGGAAGGGCTGGTGGACGTGGCTGTCTCTGAACAGTTTTGATTCAGCAGACAGCAAATACCTGGCCATGTCTACAGGGTCTCCTTCCAAGGGAATGAGCCCTGTGGGTGTACTGCTGCCAGGATTCAAGCCAGTAACTTGGCATCCCATGTAGCCCTGCATGGAATTACACCGGGTCCTTTGCGGAAGAAGGGAGCTGAGGTGGCTCCAGCCTTGGATCCCCAAACCCAAAGGACGTGTGTTTCCTAAACCCCAGGGTGGAGAAGTTGCTGAGTATGGAGATGTACGCACAATATCCAACCCCCAGGCTGATGGAGTGTCACAAGAGACCCAACCATTCCTGACAGGGGGAACAGTGCTCAGGCCCGTCCTGCTGTGAGGACACAACAGCTGTCTGACCTTTAATAGCCGTACACTTTGTGTGTCAATTAAACATGCAAACCCAGCATAAATAAAAGCATTATAATGCTCAGATTCCCAAGAAGTGGATTTCTCCCCCAAAATGCATCAGAGAATTAGTTAGTAAATAAAAAGGTGGCTGCTATGCACTAGCCAGACAGTCAAGTGGAGCTGGGACCTGGCGAGCAGTGATAATAACTCGTCAGGAAACATCAGATCTGCTGTGAACAGAGACATCACAAACACAACATTTCCAAGAGACCTTGTAGCAGAGGGAGCATCTGTCTTTTTAAAACCTCATTACTGTAGACTACGAGGGCTGCAGCTCACAAACCACAAATTACATCAGGTGAGTAAGTTACCATCCATCAGCTGGTCTGTGTGCACAGGAAGCACACCATCATTCCAGTTACCCTCACCCTCTCTGGTTCTACCCTCACCTACAGCAACACACTGCCTTGCACAGGGCATAGATGGAGAGAGCCTCCAAATGCAGGTACCCCAGGCTCTGGGATGTGCCACGGAAAAGTCCCTTTGCTGTTTTCCTGAGCCATCCTCAGGCTGCAGGTACCTGATGGAGGTACCTTGGCCAAGGAGCCTACATGTCCACAGGTTCTTTCTTGTCTTTGATGGAGAAAGATTTGGGCCGCCACAGATTTTCCAATTTAGGCAACGCCAGAAGAAATATTAAGGGTATTCCACCGTGTTATGAAAAATAAGGCAATTAGTCTCTTCTCGTAATTCAGAGGGAACATGAAAAGCTGAGTTTTTCAAGCAATGTAATTTTTAAACATTTACGGTTTTAAAACAGTAAATTAGCTTCCAACTTAAAAAGCAAGATTACAGTGTACCCAGGAAAGCATTTAGCATCTTTGCTTAATATATAAAGCATCTAACACAGGAAAAAATCTGGCTGCAACAACATCTGTGAAGTCAATGTGAAATGGCTGCACTGGCAGTGACTGTATTTACCTGGCATTTTTTAACACAGATTTTTACACATGGGTCTGTTGATTTTCTGATATGTTTTGCTTCAGGAATTAGAGCTCCTACATATTCTCTGCGAGAATTCTTAGCATGGATGATAACATCCTGGAGCAGTTCAGAGGGTCATAGAATCACAGGATGGTTTGGGTTGAAAAAGACCTTAAAGCCCATCCCATTCCACCCCCTGGGCAGGGACACCTTCCACTCTCCCAGGCTGCTCCAAGCCCCAATGTCCAGCCTGGCCTTGGACACTGCCAGGGATCCAGGGGCAGCCCCAGCTTCTCTGGGTACCCTGTGCCAGGGCCTCCCCACCCTCACAGGCTAGAATATTTTTCTATTACCTATTCCCCCTTGTCCTGTCATTACATGGTCTTGTAAATTGTCTCTCTCTGAATAGTTCTCCATGACTTAAATCAAAATATAATAGAAGGTACTGAGAGCCTTCTCATGGACTTTTGTGTCTAAAAGTACCCATGGTAGCAAACTTAAAATTAGTTCCTTTCCTTCTCCGAACTAGAAGATCTAGGTTGCCATGCATACAGTCTCTACTGTACATTCAATATTTTAATCCACCTTCCTTGGCCTCAGTGAATTAATATTTTCTTTAAAAGAAAAAATTGTAAGAGAATGACATTACATCTGGCACAGTGGAAAGGGACCTCAAACTGCATTTACATTAAATTTGGAGAATATATAACCTTTTTCCTGCAGCTTGACCAAAACATTGTTAATCTCAGCTATTTGTTTCTGTTTGTTCTCATTTTGACAAAAATCTAATATTAAATTATTTGATAATTACTTAAACTAATATAGTGTTTCCTGTACCTTGGTCACCAAACCAGAAAAATCCAATATTCAAAGGCTCTGTTCCCCGTTTGTTTTCCATGTTGCCATCCTATATCAGTCATTCTTCTACCTCAACATACAGTACCTGTCACTTATCAAATCTTTTCCTATTGTCTCTCCCTCACACCTTCTTGCTGCAACATTTCCATTAAAGCAACTACTTAACTTTGTGTGAGTGGTACGGGGATGCTGCAGTGCCACGTTCATTTGCATGATGCTCTTTGAAAAGTGGTTCCTGTGAAAATTACCGTGTCATAAACGGGAGGAGCATGGCTCGAGGTGAACAGCGCACAGCACAAGTGGATCTGCTGCTGGTGCCTCTCTCTGTATTGCTGTTGAAAGGTCACACACAAAAGCTCCGAATGTGCAGAACAGAAAGGTGAAGTGCACTGTATCATAAAATGACCCCAAACAACAAGAAGATAATGCTATATGTGTAATAAAACAATAATATCTTCAAGTCCTCCAGAGATAAATGCAAGCTATTTTTCCTTATCTGACAGTTACACACAAAAACAAAAGCAGTGACAAAGACGTGTGATAGAACAGATTGACAACCTGTTGTGAAGAGTATTTGGAGATAACCATGAGTGGGACACAACACAGGCAGCTAAGACAAAGGGACAAATGACACCAAATTAGCAGAGAGGGAGAGAATCATAACGGGGGAATATCCTGATGTGCCATTGATCTCCTTGGACATGCAAGCCCAGAACTCGCTGGCTGTATGAGTGAGGTCTGCTGGAGCAGCTCTGCTCCCTGTGAGGCTACACAGGTGCTCCAAGGGACAGCGTAGAAAGTCCAACTTCCACCCATTACTTCATCCTTATGCAGCTCAGTGACCAGCCTGACCTTTTTATCCACTCCAGGATGTACAATATGTTTAAATGCCTCCTATTTTTAAAACTCAACGTGTTTCCCCAAAGAAAGATAGACTCTCTAGAAGCGGATTAATTGACCCAAAGTCAATCAAATGCAATGAACAGAAGGAGTACAGCATTAATTCACAATTATGTCGTGACTGCCCTACAGGACGTGTATGTGTGAACCCCCTTAACCAACAGTTTGAGGGAGCCTGGGATGGAGGAGGGAATCCAGACTGCCTGGCTGCCAGGACCACTGACTCCAAAATACCGTCTTGGGAAGTCAAGCCCCAAAGGCTGCATTAATACCTGCATCTTGGGTGGACAGACAAACAAATCCCTGCCTTAGAGACACAGATGCCACACCAATATTGATCTCCAACACGGCACAGATTCTTCATTACATTTTATTTTGCTGTCTTTTGCTGGAAGTTTGGCCCAAAGTTGTTCCAAGTCCTGTCAGTGACCCAAGAGAGACGTACATCCCTCATCCTCTGCACACAGGTTGCTGGCTTTGGGATAGGGAAAACCTTTCCTCCACACCACTGCTGAGGGAATAGCAGCTTGTGTATCGTTCCTAAATGAAGCCCACAAGGTTTGATGTAATTAGCAACCAAGATTTAAGTATTTGCAGCTGAACTGAGGCCAACAGTGGTTCAGCAGCAGCAGCAGCAGCGTGAGCTGCAGGGGATCCATCACTGCCTGCAGTGGTGAGAAGGATCGAACAGACCACTCAGTAACAGAAATGTGTACCTCGATGTTGAATTGGGAACACTCCACCACGGAGTTTGTGTGTTTGTTTTTGAGAAGCAAAAGTTTCCCTGATGCTAGAACCTACTCCCTGCAGGGAAGAACCAGAGCTCCAGAGAAACCTGCAGGAAAGTCCTTTATAAGCAACGGTCTGTTCTGGACAACATCTGCCACCAGTGCTAAAGCTGAGTGGGATTTAATTCCACAGGAAGATCAGGTTGAAAGTGAATTTGTGGCAGAGCATGCAGCCATCCTAAGGAAGCTATCAGGACCTGCGACCTTGAGCTCAGTCTAGAGGGCTCTTTGTGGAACCACTTTGCCTGCGGGCAGCACGATAAAAGTGTTCAGCCAGCCTGCCTACAGAGGGAATGTGACAGAGCAATCAGTGCTGGAGAGATTGATTTCGAGTGAAAGAGCAGTGAAGGACACTTGTGTTAATAAAGCAGGGCTGGAAGGGTAGGGAGACATCACGTGCAGCACTGGATGGACTGCTTCCCTCTGAAACTTTCAGGTGGTCTTTCATCTATGTCTGACACATGGAACTGGGCACAGCTGTGATAGACCTGCATAGGAGCCCAACTTCGTGACTAGGAGCAAGGGAGGGAAATCCATAGAGGGGATGCTGCTTGGACTACTGGGGAGGTGCACTCCTCTGTGAGTGGGAAATGTGAGAATATCCCGAGTCAATGCAGAGCTGGGAAGTGCTCTCAGTGCCAGGAACTCCACTGCAGCCCAGCTGAGGGAAAAGGGATGGAGCACTGCCTGCTGTGTACACCATGCTGGACCAACAGAAGCAGTGCTGTGCCAGCAGCACACCCTCTGAGGGATCAGCTGCACTGGGGAAATGGCTGAGGGCACTGGGAAGGGACGATCACCCAAACAGATCAACTGCATCCCAGGGGGCTCTGGCAGAGTGGCTGCTCCATGGATGAGTTGTGTCTGACACTGGATATGGCACCTCAAACCCCCGCCCCTGCTCTGTCCCCTGTGACAGAAGAGGTTTCCCTTCAGGCAGAGGCTCTGCTGCTGGTGGCCCCCAACCTGCACAGCCCCAGGATTCCCAGCACGCACCTTTGATCCGTGACAGGACCCTGCTCCTGTGGAAGGAGCCACAGCAGATGAGAAGAAGCTCATGCTGCTTTTATGCCAACTTTATTGCAGCAGTGGGAGTACAGACAACACCTGACTCAGCAGAAAGCCCTATGCGAGAATCTATCAAAAATTCTCAGATAAATCTGGACTCTGAGGGGCAGTTTGTATTGAATCAGCACTTTGCATCACTTGCCTGTGGCATTTTGGATCCAATACCAAGAGTCTTAGTGCCAGATTTACTGTATTGATGAGCCACAACCTCAGCTTCTGTCCAACAGGGCAAAACCAAGAGGGAAGGCTTTATTTCAAGCATCCATGAAATGCTTAGAGACAAGAAAGAACATTTGGATGGGAGAGAAGAACACAAAGAAACAAGGAGGCTGATAGCATCTTCAAAAGCCTCTGAGTACTTCCAAAGATGTGATTTCTGAATAATTCAGTGCTGTAGTGACCAGCAGCAGAGCTACAGCTCTGCAGCCAGAACAGCAAGATTTCATTACACCCTAATAACGTGTAGTCTTTAGGCTGCAATATTCATCAGATCAATACTTGTATTTCTATCAGGACACTGTACATTTGTTTTGTTACCCCTCTAGTATCTCCAGAGAGTCTGTTGTTTTACACAAATAGAGTCAGGCCGGTGACTCTGTTATTATAATGAATTTTTCTGAAACAGACATACGGCACTCAGAAAATTGCAAACTACACTCTTAGCCAGCATGGTTTCTAGCACTTTTAATAAATGTTTGAAAGAAACAAACCACCCAGAAATCCAACAACTGTGTTTATCCCCTGCCTGCAAGGATCTGCCTACTCTTCAGATAACCAGTTCCTTCAAATTACTAACACATAGTTTTAAGAGCAAGAAAGGCTCCCAGTACCTGCAATTCAACAGCTGGAAATCAGGTATAATTTGCATTAGAAATAAAGCCAGTCGTGCCCTATAGCTTGGACATGGCAAGCTGCAAAATAAGATACTCTAACGACCTACCCAGGCTTATGGCGCAGTGCTCCCGCGGCATCCAGCACTCCAATTAAAAGTGTGTCAGCACTTCTCAGAAAACTCCATTTCTGAGGGCTTTCTACCAGCTGCTTAGCTTCACGTAGCATAAATGTTCACAGTCCAGCAGCAAAGATATTATGTGCAAATTGCCCCTGCTGTGTAGGAAATAAGCCCGGAGAACCAAAAGCTGAAAAATACATTAAGATGTGCAATACCTGTGTTATTTATATATCCCTGGTCTCATCTACACATCCTACAGCAAGTTCTCTGTGATGAGGAGCATGTAGGGGCCCCAGAGACTAATGGGGATCCCATGCAGTAGCTAAATGTGGGCTGAGCTGATGCTGGACCATAGAATTATAGAATCCCAGAGCGGTTTGGGTTGGAAGGAACCTCAAATCTCATCGTGTTCCACCCTCTGCCATGGGCAGGGACACCTTCTACTATCCAGGTTGCTCCAAGCCCCATCCAATCTCACCTTGGACACTTCCAGGGCTGGGGAATCAAGGATGCAGCACAAATGCCTCTGCGCCCTTCAGCAGCACCCAGGACCCCCAAACCCTCTAAGAGGCCTTAGAGGGGGCTGAAATTCCTGCTCATTTTCTCCCTCTGGAACCATGCAGGGGGAAACTCTGTGCAAGGAGCCAGGTAAACTCCTCAGACCAAGACACAGCTCCTATAGATTTTGAGCTGTGGCACACCAGTCCATTTAGGAGGCAGATGAAGAACATTTTTGTCTTTGTGCTTTTCTATTTAATCAGAAAAATTCGACCATAAATAAAAAGTTAGTAAAAATAGTTCATTAGACTGCAAAAGAAAAGAAAAAAATGAAACCAAAACAGACTCAAACAAGTAATTTAGGTCCAAAATGTAACCTACTGTGTAGGTCTTTATATTTCATGTGATGGTCAGTGTGCTCATTACTCAAATAGATTTCCTTTTTCATTATTCTCTTTGTGCCTGATGAATTTTCCCAAAAACAAAACATTGCCTACTGGTTCAAACAGAAAACATGCTTTAAACATTTTTTCTTTGCTCTGTCACAGCAGTGATTCAACCCACCAAACACTGGTGGGATCACATACGGCGCAGATGCTCCGCAAAGTTAAAACACTACCAGATCATTAATCTGAGCAGCTCCAGCAATCTGAGTTACATTTCATTTGGTAATCAACAGCAAGATGTGAGAATCCTTCTCCCTCTCGTGCCACACGCTGTTGGCTGCCCATCAGCTGTGCTGTGACTTCACCCAGCTGAGCCAAAGGCAAAGCACATCCCGACGTGCCAGCGGAACACAGGCTATGCACCAGGTGAGCGTGTGGACAGCAGTACCCCGGAGGTGGAAGACATTTCTGACCTGGAGCAGGTGAGATGCCAGATTTTAACTGTCTGTTCCCACTCAGAGCAGACTGTAAGTTACTGGTGAATGTGTGGCAGCAGCACTTGTTCCCCCCACTGCCTAAATCTCTTCGTCTAAAGCAGCTTCAGCTGTGTCGAGGAATAACGCTCTAATCCTTTCCTAGAAAATTATTATTCACACTATGAATAATAACTGCAGTCTGTGGCTGTCCCTCAGAATCCTGGAAGTATCAAATTATTCATAAAGACAGGGTTAATATGGTTCTCACTGCACTGTGGCAGGCAAGCTCACAGGAGAAAGCACTAACTGCTCTATGCATGGAGGTGCCCCAGACAATGCTCTTTAAAGTGTCATTGTTTTAACCTGTGAAGTCTGACTGTTGCCATGTCTAATTTTCCCCCAATCTTGCCAAATTCTATAAAAATGAGAGTCAATGTGAGCTCCTGGCTCAGGGCTGGGAATGGGAACCCCTGGTTTCTAGGGCTGTACCTGTCACTGCCGTGAGGGTCACTGGGACAGTCCTTCCCCATTATCTCACCAACTGGAAGATTTGGGAGGAAAGAGTCCTCCTGCAAAAGACCCGGGAAGATGAAGGCAGAGGCTGCTTCAGGGATGCCATTAATGTTATTCTGCCAGTCAGCTGCAATTAGGAGTGATTAGTTCTGCCTGGTGCAAATGACTCTGGAACAGGAGGGCACTGATGTACATCAAACACCCCAATTCAGCGCCTTTATCATCACAGGAATCTTGTCACAGACATCAGAGGGCTCAGGACATGCCCACTCACATTCAGACACCTCATCTTTGTGCAGATGTACATATTTTATTACTTAAGACTAAGAACAGTTCAATGTTTATTTAAGGCACAAAAGAGATCTCATTATCACTCTGTTTTATAACACAGTATCCATAATGCTTCTCTTTATGGCTCATTCCCTGGAATGAACTGGTTTGCAAATGAGAAGCAGACATTCAGGGGTTTGGGGCACAAATGACAATCCTGACTCATTGATTCTTAGCTGAGCTCAAGCCTTTTCCGTGGGTTTTGTAGAGCTGTGCAGAATGGGATTAAAACCTTTTCCCTTGAAGGAGTGCTGCTGACGGTCACTGTGACTTCAGCTGCCAGAGGGTCACCCTGGCATTTGGGTAATTAAGAACCTTCCTGGCTCCATTCTGTATAAAATCAGGCCCATTTCAGAGGTGCTACGTAGCACAAAGGTGCAGTCCCTGGCATACAGTTAGAGGACGCAGCTCCTGATTTTATTTGAAATTGCAATTGGTGCAAAAGTGAGGCTTCTAACACCTTTACCTGTTGGCAAAGCTGTTGGCGCTGCTATTTATTAAATCTGATGCTTTCCTGCTACTAAAACCTACTGTTTTCAGCTGAAGTATAAAAACTCCTAAATTCTCTTTATGCTAATTTATTTATACGAGCTGTGTGCGCATTAGCCCTGCAATGAGACTATTAGTAACACACCAACTAGGCTATCTCTACTTTGAATGTTTAAATATTCCGTTCCAAATGATGCTCAAAGATTTAAAGCTCAAAACATATTCGGTGCTTTTCATCATAAAACTCTTCTGCACTGATGATTTTACAGAGCTTTGCTTGTATGCAGGCACTTAGTGGAAGACCAATTGCACAACCTTTTTCCCCTTACAAGCATTCCTGAGGCTAAATAAGACTTTACCAGCAACAACAACACCCATCAGTTATCTATGCTGTAGTGTAAACAATGAAATTCTTATTATGTACTCAGAATTCACAGAGCCATTTCCATGGTAACTCTGTTTTCATGTCATATCTTTAATGAATAGGTAATGAAAGAAATGCTGCATTTACAACTTCATTACTAGTAAAAAAAATACAGCAGTAAATTTGAATTATAGTAGCTGTCATTTTTAGAACATGCTGAAGATCATGCAGGAATTTCAAGCCTGTCGTTCTGAAGTGACAAAGTAAACACAAGCAGAAAAATATACCAGGCACTCTTGGTTTTAATTCCACTCTTCAGTTTGTTCTGCTATTCATAATTTTCTGATACAGAGTAAAAGCTTAAATAATAAGACAAGGTCATGGTGGGATGATGGGGCAGGCACAGTTGCAGACAAGTTGTGCACTTGTGAACACGTGTACCAGCGCTAGTGAATTTTAACGACTTGATCCATCATATTTTAATTACATAAATCACCGAAGTGCTGACTTCTATAGGTATTACTTTCCGGAGAAATACAAAATGCATCATGGGCTGCAGATGATGTTTACCTGTGGGAAAGGGCTGGAAAGTGATTTGGACCGGTGCGACAGGCAGGGAGGGAGATAATGGGAGCCGGGCAGGTGGAGTCGGGCAGAGGAAGATTGCAGCACAAACCCCCCTCGATACTGTAACCACTCCATCGAGTTACAACACGGAGTAAATCCACGAGCCCATCCAGCAGGAGCTGCCAGCTTGACAGGCTGGGGATGCAGGTCTGGCTCATGGGAACACGCTGCCGTTGGAATGCGAGACACGGAGCCGAGGAACTTCCCGTGTTTAACATTTCTGCAGCCTTAGAGGCTGAACCTTTCCACTGCCCCTCCTCAGCAAGAGCAGAACTGCAGCGTGTTTGAGAAAGATGCTGAAATCCTCCTTCTTGTGCGCGTGCAAATGGTGCCACAGGGCAGGACTGAGCGCCAGGTGTGTCCAAGCCCCACAGACATCCTCCTCCTGTCACAGGGGAGCAAATCAGGGGCACAACTTCACCACGAATCCCTAATATATCCTTCACTAAATCTCCCATTTCTTATTTCACATGCGGATACCTGGGAATCTGTGTCCATTGAAAGGTTTAGAGCCTGCAGAGCAAACAAAACCCCCAGAAAGTGCCTGAATCTGGTTTGGATCACAGTGGCCTTGATCGACTTGTGGACACTGGGGTTGGTCTGGGCACAATAAACACACTCAAAGCCCAAAACAGGATTATAGAACAGCAGCCCCAAGAGCAGCCTAACAGCATGGGGAGGTAGTCAGGTGAATTGATGCTCAGCCACTAAAAGTTTTCTTTTATTCAAATCCAGATAATTTAAAATTAAGCCTTCCCAATGGGGACAGAATAACCAAGTGTATTAAACACTGTTGCTGTTTGGGAGCCGCTGGGAAGGTGGTGTGTGTGTGTTTGGGGGGTGTGTGTGTGTGTGCTTGGGATGTGTGTTGGTCTGCAAAGAAGATTTGTTAGTTCTTGAAAGCGGTGCTTTGGGAGAAACTACCATTGGTACAAAGTCGTTATAGATGGAGGCCAGAGATGTTGCAGAGATTAAACTTGTTACAGGAATATTTTATAGCCCACCCGACCAAAACCTAACAACTGGACTGTGAAATGATTGAGCAAATAAAAAAAAGCAGTAAAAACGCTGCAGTGATAGAAATGGAAGGTTTTTAACTACCAGAGCATAGGCTGGAGTCCATTAAGCGCTTGAAATAAGGCTGGAGGTGTGAGAGAATGTGTGCCTCACTGGATTTGTTTTTTAAGGACTCATTAAATGCCCCAGCAGTCTTTACCTGGGTATTAAATAACAGGGAATAAATACATCTGCCCCAACACTGCTAAACTGGGCATTATTAAGGGTTGGATGTAAAGGACTGTATACACGAACTGCATTAAAAAAACCCCCTTATCCTGAGTGTACATCACCCAGGAACATTTCTGGGCACCATCTCCAGCTCCTGTCTCCTTAACTATGGATCAGAGTTCCATTTAGCATCTTCCTGTTGGGAGCTGGTGTCCTGGGATAGGCCATAACACCGGGGATGAAGATGCAGGACACCAGTAACAGTTAGGGGAGACAAGTAAGCAAATGCAAAGGAAATTTTTCATTTAATTATTTTTTGAATCTTTTTCACTGCTTACATAAACATTTCACACCCACGGTAGATGTTTCTTGTCTCAGGATTTCCCAGAAAAAAGGAAAGAGAGAGAACTATGCTGAGACATTGGGGTCGTTTTGAGGCAATAGGGTGAGTAATGGTGACCTAAGCATTCAGGAGCTGTTCCTGCAGGACTGGTGCCAACAGACTGGTCCCAGTTATGACCAGTCTTCCACCTCATCACCTCCAACACCCTGGAAAACCTTCCCCAGCTAAGTTTTCAGTTCTGCCTAGCAAACAACTGCTTTTCTATGCTTGAATTCCCAGTGACTCATCATTACAGATTTGTGGAACTCGGGAAAGCTGTTGATGCTTCACCTTTAGAAAATTATTCTACCTTTTTTTTTTAGCCAATTTGTAAATTAAAATTGACTTGATGTAAACTGTCAGTCTAATTTAAATCCCTAATCCCTACTGAAATCTGTGGAACTGAGCTATTGTCACCTGGAAGGTAGGGAAACATTTGGAGGTTTTAGAGGTGGAAATATTTTATACATCTGTGAGATATACGAGGCTCTCAGCATGTGTTACTGCTTCCCTGTGACGTCTGGCAAATGTTGCAGGCACCACTCCTAACTTAGGCTTAAAAATAAGGAGAAAAAGAAGCAAACTGGGAGGTTTTGAGCGCAGACTGCATGCTGTGTTAGTGTGGGACCACGACCTGTCCTGTCTCAGGATGTGCAGGAGCGTCTGCATCTCCAGCACTGCAGCCTCGGGAATGGTCTGGATGCAGGAGGCATTTTTTGGGGTTAAGGAAAAGCCCTGGAAGGTGTATATTCCCTATGCTACCCTAATGTAGGTGGCCTTGCTGCCTCCTCCCTGTTTTTGGGACTGAATGACCACTCCTGTAATCAATCACCTCACACCAACACCCCTGAGCCCCCAGGGAATGTTCCCATTCATTCCCTACACCTTCCTGCAGCACTGCCAGCAATGGATGGGTTTTTGTAGCACAGGAAGGGGTCAAAATCCACTACTCAAAGAGTAATGGGAACACTGGGATGGGATGAAGCTGTTGAATCTCTGCTTAGCACCAAATAATCTGATAAAGCAATGTCTTACAAACCATTGTATTTCTCCCTCCTGTTTTTCTTGCTGAAAGGCCCATTGGGACTCTGAGAGCTGGGAATCCAACTGAGATCAGAATTTTTATAAACGCTCACTTTATATCCGTTTGGTTTTGTGTCAACACTGTCCATGAGTTCTTTTTCCCTCACTTGCACGCATTCCCCCAGCATTGATCAGTGAATGATCAGATCACATCTCAGCATTTATTCTGCTGGCCTAAATGATCCAGGTTCTTGTATCCTCATGAGCAGGATCAGAGGCACACCTGGCAGTCCAGCAGATGCAGCAGGATGGCCAGGCACAGGAACTTATCCCTAGAACTACTCCAAACACCTTCATGGCATCACACCATGGCTCAGAATCCTCTGGGACTGCTGAGCATGGCTCAGTTGTTCTTCCACCAGCGTGCCCCTCACCTGTGAGCCTCAGCTCATCCCAGAAATCATCCCTGTTTGTCCCAAAGGGCTGATGCTCCATCTTATCCCTCATGCTATTCCAGTCCCAAATTCCGTGTAGGCAGCACAGCAAATTCTTGTCCTGACGATGGTTTCAGTTTTGTGCTATCTCCGAACTCACTTAGCACGGTCCTCCTCCCCAAGGCCATTCCCTGGAATATTGCACAAGATCGTGTCAAGACCAGTCCTTGGGGAATGCTCCAGGTAACCTCCTTCTAACACGACGTCTTCCCTGCTAATGCAGTCTGTTTTCATTTCCACCTGTGGCTCGTTCCTTATCAAC
Organism: Callaeas wilsoni; assembly: GCA_013398955.1. Lineage (NCBI taxonomy): Eukaryota > Metazoa > Chordata > Aves > Passeriformes > Callaeidae > Callaeas > Callaeas wilsoni. Next base: position 84,080 of record VWPU01017322.1, read on the forward strand.
CTTTCTGGTTTTCTGCTAATCTCCACTGCCTCTACATTCCCTGATAATTTCCCATGTGGTGCTATATCAAACGCTTCGCTGAAGTCCATAAAGATGAGACCTAGTACATTTCCTTTGTCAAGAAAATCAGTTATCCCATCACAGAAAGAGATCAGGCTAGCGTGGCATGCGATAGCATTGGACAAAAAAGAAGTGTGTTATTCTATTTTCCATTTATATCCCCTTTTGCAAATTATTTAATTAAAGTTTTACATGCTGGTTTTCCTCCAAATATCATTGGGAGCCTGTACAGTGTTGAGATCAGAAAATGAGGCTTTGGCTGTTGAGAATGTTGTCCATCCCCTTGTCCCCCTATTCCTGGCTCCAGCTAGACAGGTGTATTAATCCTTCCTAACAGGAGCCCACTGAGCACCTCGAATCTTGTTTCTCCTTGAGACCAGGTAAATTCTTACAGTTTGATTCCCGTAGCTGTCCAGCCTCTGTCCCACACTCTTCTTGCAAACCAAGACACAGACACTCATTTTTGGGGTCATACCTCAATTATTTCTACACAACCCTCTCTGTATAGTCTTCATTTCTTGTGACTCAATGATGCTTCTGAGTCCCTTCTAACTCATATTCTGTGATTCTGTGATTCTGTGATTCTGTGATTCTGTGACTCTGTCTTCTTACCCCTGGAAAGCCTTGGTATCTCTTAAAATTTTACTTGCAAAGTCAATTTTGGCTGAGGTTTTTTCACTTACTTTATCCTCACATTTCCTGAATTCCTTCAAGCACCTAGCTATATTTCTAGGACTTAACATTTATAAACAAGCCCAAGTTATGCAGCCTCTGTCTGTGCATCTGTTCCCATCTACAAAGCAGCTCGGTTCATTCATTTCTAAAACCATCTGCCTCATCAGATAAGCCCCTGCCACGTACAAGGGGGAGCTGAATTGCCCTCTGTGCCTGCTATCACAACTAAACAGGAATATGGGGTGCAGGAACAGGACCACAGCCCCAGCACAGCTTCTGCTGCCTGTCCGAGGTGTCAGGGACTTTCCCCACCATTTTAAGACAGTTTTGGTACTATTTTTCAGGTGGATCCTCCAAGTCAGACACTAATTTATTTGGGTTTTATGCAAGTTCTGAACAGCTTTTCCTGAAATCCATTGTATTGATGAAACCCACAAGGCTGTTCAGTAAAAAAAAGCAGGCTTTGCACTCTAAGTTTCAATACAGGGATGAAGTAGCATTAGGAAAAGGAAAGGAAGGAAAAAAAGAATTAGCTCATCCACCCAAACACTGTAATACTACAGCAAACATGGATCTGTCACTGCTGAGAACAAAATAATGAAGAGTAGCCAGGATTGCACAACTACAAAAGATTTCATTCTCTAATTGTCAAAAAGCATTAAAGATCAACTATTTATTGTGTAGGAGAAGGAGGGAGAACAGACTTCAGTGCCTCCCTTCACCAGAGGTTGTCCCTAATTGACATGCATGGATTGCAACCAGAGGTTACTGAGCGAAATTTGTTTGCATTTATTAATCAAAAGGAGTCAAAGGCACACAAAGATATCATCAAGGCTCCCTTGTGCTTGGGGAGGCTGACAACTAAAATTCTTGATGAAGTGTTTGCAGAATGTTTGCAATCTGTTCACAGCCTTTTTACTTTGCAGGTGCAAACCTTTCTATCTGTTACATCAAAGAAACAATTGAAAATTAAACATAGTAAACATCTCTGTACAGGTTTTAATCTCCCATTTCTACAGGACAAAGGGAGTGCTATAATTAATTTCAAAGCAATGTTTGAGTTCTTTCAATATTCATTTGGGCACATTAGCATGTCATTAGCTATGTTTTAAACACTGATCCTTATTTCCTTCTCCCACACACCTTTCTTTTAGCCTTTTTCTTAAAAAAAAACAAAAAAAAGGAAAGTTATACTTCCTGGGAGATGTCTTTAATGGTAAAGCATCCATGCATAGATAATTATCTTGCTCAATGAAATAGATTGGAGGAATAATGTATGGCTTTTGAGGTAAAGCAGAGGCTACAGAAAATAGATGAAGAGAAATAATTCTTTTCAGTGATGTTAAGAACGTGCAGGGGCAAAGACACTCTCACCGAGTTTTGCTATCATGCCTCGTGAATAATGTATTTTATTATATCCATTGTGGTTATCTTTTAATATGTTAATAACACTTCTAACACTCTTCCCCCCCCCTTGTTCTTTTATGTAGTTTTAAAACTCTTTCTTTTATTAAGATGTAACAAATGGAGATGCAATCAATAGATACTTATTATGTTGGTAACTAACTAGTGAAAGGATTTTCTTGTAAGTTTAATTTTAAACACAGATCTGTTTGAACAATGTCTACAGGGTAATTTCAGCCATCTATCTGCAGCATTTCCTGTAGCATTTCCGAGCTAACTCCTAATAACATCCTCCCCCTTAGGTATATTAATTTTATACATCCTGAACAGGAGATTGAACAGTCCTTAAACAGCCACGCAAGGTCACTGACACTAACAAAAATAGAACCTTTCATTGTGCTTTTATCAAGTCACGCTGGCGTTTATATTAGCCTGTGTGGGCCTGAACAGCACGGATATTTGCTGGAGTTTAATATACAATTGTTTTCAAGAACCATTCAGCTCAATTTGTATTGAAAATATTACTTGGGAAACAATGAGCCTTTCAGACGTTTTGGCTGTCTTTCAGCTAAAGCTATAATTTCAGCGTTTGGAGGGAGGTATGAAAAGTGCCATAAATGTGCCCAGGCTGCCAATCACAGGGGCAGGGCAGCAAACCCCGAACTGTCCAGTCCAGCAGGGATCATTGACGTGCCTCTGCTGCCTCTCACAGCCGTGGCAACACTGCCCTGAAGTCCCCAGGCTGAGGATCCACTGGTGACCCATCCAGCCCCCGATGGGCAGTGGATCACCCAGGATCTGCTCCCTGGCCGTGCTCCAGCTGCTACAGGGGCTGCCTTTCCTCCTCTTACTGTGGGGGCAATTCCCCCGAGGTCTCACGCCCAGCTGGCAGGAAACACTCCCACACATCTCACCAACCTCCCTGTACCAAGGACCAGCCGGGGCTTTGGAACTCCGCAGAACCGCAGAATGGTCTGGGTTGGAAAGGACCTTTAAAGGTCATCTCATGCCACCCCCTGCCACGGGCAGGGACACCTTCTACTGCCCCAGGTTGCTCCAAGCGCTGTCCAACCTGGCCTCGGACACTTCCAGTGGAAAATGTCCCTGCCTGTGGCAAGGGGTTGGAAATAGATGATCTTTAGGCTCCTTTCCAAGCCAGGCTATTCTGTGATTCCGCACAGTCCCCCTGGAAGCTGCTCTTCTCCAGGTGACTACAGCTGGGCATGGCACAGCAAGAGCCCTTGAGTGGGGACCTGGTAAAGCAGCACAGGTTAGTGAGTTGGCAAATTTCCCATGGGCAGTCAAAGAAAGAGGTGGGTATTTCATAACTGCTTAATTACTGATCATCTTCACTCTCATCTCAGGCTTTTCAGCAGGAACAAGGAAATGCACATGAAAATGCTAATTAAGCCTGGATGGCACAAGAGGAGGGATTCGGTTGTCATCTGAACTATAAGAATATTGAACTCTCGGAGCCTTCCTGTGCAGCTCACAAGGAGGAAGGAGGGAATAAGTGTTTAACAAGACAAAACCACCTTGCTGAGTATCTGTGAGTTTTGTTAAATACTCTTAAGTATTCCCATCCTTACTGACACACATGTAGGATAATTAAGTGAGCAGACGGTCCCCTAACAGCCATCTTCCTATTACCAACTGCAGCAAGAATTTTACTGCAAATATAAGTGTTCCTAAGTATAATGAGGACCAGTTGACTAAATACCAGGGACAGCCCCCTACACAGGCTGATCTGAAGTTTTGCTGCAGTAAATTTTTCTGTCTGTCTCTGCTTCTACCTAAAGCCTTGCTGAGTTTGCCCATCTTCAGGAACGTGCAAAATCAAGGACAACTGACCAGGCAGACAAAGCTTTGAGTTGGCTCTTATTTTTATATGAGTTATTCTGCCCAGCCCTCTAAACGGGATCACCCAGGTGCTCAGAGCACCCTGGGGAGCCCACAGAGCCTGGCTGTCCCTCGCAGCAGCACAACCCTGTGCAGCAGCACACAAACGAGGGCAGAATTGGGCCCTTTCCTCCTTCCAGCATCCCAGGTGCAGGTGACTCTCACCGTGATCCAGACCTCTCGTGATCAAACAGCAGCTTGCTCCAAACGTGCTTCCTGCCGGCAACACAGGGAATGCCCATTGAAAGGACTTCTTCTGCATGCAAATGTCACCTGCAGCACCCAGGTCTGCATGGGGCTCCTTGGCAGAGACGTGCTCGTGCAGGGCAATATTCAGCAGAAAACACACAGAAGGGTGAGAGCCTGAGTGTACATAAAGACACATAAATATTGATATTTGTGCACACACATCATCTCACAGAATTGGATTTTTCCACTCAGGGCCAGCGCACATTTCACAGACATATTTGTTTCTCCTGATGTTACAGACCTTAATTACAAAACCTCAATTTTCATACACTCTATTCATTTTCATACTGAATGGAAGCAAATGAAATTGTCTTTTTCCTTTTATTTTTTGCACTCGATGCTGTGATGAAGTGAAATTAAATATGACACACTTCTGAGACAAACACTTAGCCCCTTCAAAACAAGAGGACTGCTCCAGGTCAGTGTTTTAATTGCGTGAGTATGCTCAAAGCCATCTTAACAAGTGTTTCACGTGGCCATACTGACCCCTAACTCAAGCTATGAAGCTGTGGTAAGAATCTTCCATTTTAATTTACAAGAAGAGAGGAAGAAACAAACAAAACAAGCGCCAGGTCTCTTGCTGCACAGCACATCACAGCAGCAGGAAGCACTTCTGGAGGCTCCTTGAGCAACCCTGACCTGTGCCCACTTTCCCTGCCTGGGCCAGCACCCGCTGCTGCTGCTCACCCAGATTGGGTTTGGAGCTGGGATCAAGATCACAGGTTTGCTGTCAGTTCTGGCACTGTCTTCTCCTGTAAAACTGAGTGCAACTCGCAGTGCGAGGCTTTTTACGTCATTCATGCTCTTTTCCTACAATTTATTGCAAAGGCCGTGTTCTGAAATTTCCAACCTCTTTCAGATTTTCTTCTCATTTCTTCCTTTTCCTGGTTTTCCGCTGGACACACCGTGACTGTCCCTGCTTCAGTTTAGACCACCACCATTGCCTGGCACCTCCTCCCACCAAACAGCCAAATTTGGGCAATGCAGCCAATTACCAGCTGCTTTGTTCTCTCCAAAAAGCCTCCATTCCAGCCTGTTACTTCCTTCTCTTTCAGCAGTCTCCAACGGCTTTGATTGCTCATCTGAAGAATAATAAAATAGCTTCTTATCAAGGCTTTAAAAAATAATATACCTTGACATAGTTATCTAAGATTGAAAAGTCAGGGGGGTAGAAATAATTATTTTCAAAAGAAATAGAACAAAGTCTCTCTTTAAACAGTCACAAGAGAATCATGGGCTACTCCAGCAGGAAAATATCATCAAGACTGAGTTTACAGGGACTACAGGTTTGTAACTGCAATTAAAATATGAAAAAGAACATTTGATAATAGCAAAACTCAGAGACACTGCACAGCAATTAAACCCAATCTACTGAGAGGTGAGTCTACAGAACTGCAGTAACATGGTACAAAAGTTTATAAGATGAGACACAGGTCTAATTAACCTAAGCAGTGCAGACAACCCAATCTGAATGCAAACCATTCCCAATTGCTGCTTCCTCAGTCCCAGAAACAACCCCAGAGCCCAAGGACACTGGAGAAGAAATTCCTCAGGTTCTGGCACATGAACAGCAGTAGGAAGGGAAATGATGGAGATCTCAAAGGCAAATTGTTTCTCATGTTAACGCAAAGCAGGGACAATGTCTCTGAAGGCATCAGTGTGTAAGAACCACCCTCACTGTGAAGAATTTATTCCTAATATCAATCTACACAAAATACAATCTTTCAGCGTAAAGTCATTCCCTCTTGTCCCATCACTCCATGTCGAAAATCCTTCTCCAGCTTTCATGGTTTTGGATTTTATTTTTTTCATTTTTGAGAAGACAGTCTAGGAGAGTCTGGGGAGGAAGCTGAAACGGGCAAAAGTTTGGAAAAAAATACCTACCACTTAGATAAATCTTTTAAAAGACAAACAAATCCTCAAGTTCAATATTTATAAGCAGAGAGTTAAATTTTTGGAGCTTCCCATGGTCACCAGCCCCAGAGGAGCAGAAGGTTCCTCACTCCAAAGTGTGTCCACCACTGCTTTTCCAAGGAGCTGCTAAGCCGAGGGGCTGGTTATGATGGGCTGTTATTTACAGCAGAGCAGTTACCACATAAAGCCCGTGGTGGGACTGCATTGTTTGTTTGTTAAGTGTTTCTTTGTTAAGTGCTCTGACATCCAGGGTGAGGAAGGACGTGAATAAATGACAATAAAATGCATATGGAAGGGAGCACAATGGGAGTAGTTTGCAGTTTATTTCTCTGAGTCAATAACTGTTCTTTTAGCTGTAATTTTTGGTTTTTATTATTCCAAGATACAGTTATTTGTTAGTAGGTGAACGGGGAAGGGCTTCATGAACCATAATGCAATGATGCTGTCACGTTGTTGTGGCATTAATCAGAGGATCTAATTTTATGTGTAGTCCAAACACCAACAAATCTTTTTTAAAGGTATTGACTTCATTGATTTTAAGACATATTGTAGCTCTTTGGACAAAGACAGAGGAAAGTTCTACACAGATGTGCAGCAAAGAAATAGGTGTAATTCCTACCCCCTTGTGTTTACAATGCACGTTGGCTGTGCTGGTGCTCCACGTGCAGTCAGGAACTCTCCCACTGAATTCCACAGGAGCAGCTTGGAGCTGGGTAAGGGCAGTGCTCCAGAAGTGCTCATCCCTCTACCTGCTAGAGAAAGAAATGGGCAGGCACGGAGCACTTAGGTGTGGAAGTCATGGCCTTGGTTCCTGAGACTACCGGAGACTCCAGGAGTCGCCCAGGATCAGTTGCTCAAAGTGGGTCTGAAATCCCACGTGTGACTATGTGGAATATACAGCTTGATTTTGTTATTTCTTTAATTTCTAGACCATTAGCTTCTTCAGCCAAGCATTTTCTCTTACTGTTTGATTGTAAGATGTCTCACACTGGGACTCCAGACTATCTGGTGTGTCCAGGGATTACTGCAAATGACAGCTAAAACATAACAAGTTGATCATTCCTTAAAGTTTTATTCAAAAAGTTTCTCCCTTAAATATATGCAAAAATAGTCCGTGTCTAAGAGGATAGGTCAGGACAAAGGGTATTCCCTACTTTTCTACAGATGGTGAAGTGAAGCCAAAGAAGAGAATTATTTCATGAAGTTCATAAATTGAAGGCCACAGTAAAAATCCCCAGAGGCTCTCTATTTCTGCAAATTGATTCTTCTTGCTCAGCTCTGGTACCCCAAAATGAGAGGGCTGATGGGAGAAGGGATGAGGGGAGAGCACAGAATTTCTGACACAACTTCTCAATGACTTCCAATTTTGACCCCAAAAACATATTTCAGATGGTTTTTGTTCTTATTTCAGCGAGATAACACTTTCAGTTTGGATTGGAAGGGACCATAAAAGAAGTTAACTGCATTTTAATTTGTTTGTTGAGCTGGCAAATACATTTTTCACTCTTCCTGTGGTTCTGCCAGCAGGACACACCAGCACTCTGCCATGGGATTGTCTCCCCAGACAAACTGCCTTTCCTCCCTAAGATGCTCCCATCCATACCTGACTCCAAAACTCTCTTATCTCATAAATATTAGGAAGGCTTCATGGATGTGAAGGAGTGAGGATGATAATAGAATGAACTTCAGGAGCAACACGATGAGTATTACGGAGAGAAATCTCCTTAACTTTATTAAAGGAAATCACTTGCAATAGATTTAAGCATAATCCTTCTTGATGTTTTTTAATATTGGTAGGAACCACTAAATACATATTTTAGGTTCCCATGAAGACTTTCATGGACTTCCTTTGCCTACAGTGCCCTGAAACAGCTCCTGCTGTGGATCCCCTGAGGTGTCTCCAAATAAACTGTTCTGTTCTGACCATGCTACTACAAGGTACCACAAAATGATCAATCACATGGGCAATTGTTTTGTTACTTACAAGAGAGGTTTTTTGGTTATTTTTTAATTAAAAACTACACAAATTGAATGCAATCACGGAATCAAAAATGTCAAAACTTCTCTGGATTCTCTTAAAAAGGACATGTCTGTCTGTGAGACTTTAAGGACTGCTCCAAATCACTTTAAGTCCTGCCATGTAGTGACAGGACAAGAGGGAATGGCTTTAAACTGAAAGAGAGTAGGTTTAGACTAGATAGTAGGAGCAAATTCTTCCCTGTGAGGGTGGAGAGGCCCTGGCACAGGGTGCCCAGAGAAGCTGTGGCTGCCCCTGGATCCCTGGAAGTGTCCAAGGCCAGACTGGATGGGGCTTGGAGTAACCTGGGATAGTGGAAGGTGTCCCTGCCCATGGCAGGGGGTAGAACAAGGTGTTCTTTAAGGTCCCTTCCAACCCAAACCTTTCTGCCATTCTATGGCCATACAAACGGCCCCTTTTCCTTCTCCTTAGGCTTTCTCATAGACCACTGGGCTTTAAGACTCATTCCACTTTCAGCCTACGGACACAAACCTCATTTCCCTAAGGCCTTGTAATCTTCTCCGTGTTTTTTCTTATCCCCATATGCCAAGGACAGACAGTGAGGGTAGGGGGAGGATGGAGTTCCCTGCTGCCTCTCTTGGAAAGCACTGCTACCACAGGGGCTTCCTTTACACTCTCCCTGCTCCTCAGGTCTCCATGCTGGGGTTTGAGAGGCCCACGGTGTTTGTGCATCCACGGCCAGGGACCATTTTTCACTCCTTCCTGTGGCAGAGGAGTTTGTGCAACAACATCTGTGGTGTTTTGGAGGAACTCCTGGAAAGGGCTGGCTTGGGGCCGTACGCCGGGCGGGATGAGAGGCAGGCATTGTGTGCAACCTGCCTGGCAGAGGAGTAGAACAACTCGGGTGTAATAAGATTATTACAGTGAGAAGTTATTCTGTGGAGATAAGGAAGAATTTTAATGACTTTGGTAGAAGGTATCAAGCCATGGTTGGCCAATCAGCCCGACTTCCCGAGCCGGCTGATTTTGCATACGTGGGATTGCTTTGCTTAGAGGCTCCCGGACAGCTCCATGACACCGTGTGACTGAGAGGAGAGATAAATCTCTCAATCTCTCTTTTTTAATTTCAATACAATTGTCTTATTACAGCATTATGTGAGGAATATGCATCGTACTTCCCAAGGGTTTTGCTTTTCCCAACAGCAAATGTCTCACTCAGTGTTTGGGCAGAGCGGTTCTCTGCTAAATTGCTCACAATGCAAGCTGTTAGAGAATAGAGGGACCCTGTGGGTATGATTGAAATTTATATGCATGGAACAATCAAGAATGCCAAGTGCACTGGATAAACTGTAGGTAGGTGGCAGAAGGCAGATAAGCAGCCTAGGAGGTTTAAGTTACAGGATCTTAAGCCGTAGAAAGATTCATTCTATAATTTACATTACAACCAGCTTCATTTGTAGAATGAATAATGGAAAGCTCCTACAGATAAGTATTTGAGGTCCAATCCTGGGAGGTGTTGAGCACTCAGCTCCCACTGAAGTCAGCGTCCCAGGCTTCTCCCAGAGTGTGTCTCTGCAGCTCGAGGGAGGTAACTTTTTGGTTAACGGCCACTGCAGATCCTCAGGCAGGGAAGCAGGGCTTTCACAGCACAGCTCCTGCTCTCCCCATCTAACATCAGCCTGCTTCGAAAGAACTCTGCATCTTAAGGATATAAATCACTTCACGAAAAAGTACAGAGTGAATGATTTATTTACTTTAAAGACACCAATCAAAACATTAAGTGTTGCTACAGGAAACGATCCATTTTCCTTTGGCTGAGTAGTCAGGCAAAGATTTATGCATATTTGTATTCATACATAAATTCCTCTGTTCAAGTCTAACTAACTCCAAACCAGTAAATCTCCAGCCTTCCCTCCTTTCCATGATCTCAGACCTTCACAGGACAACAGCACTGAAAAAGTGATGCACCACAGGCAACATCAGACCTGCCTGGCAGCCTCAGCCCCCTGTGCCCCATCTCCTGTGACCAGAGAGATGTCGATGCACATTTCCCAACGGGTCTCTGGGCTGAGCGTGGCATGAGGTCCAATCCACTTAAAAAAATTATTCTGATTCACTGCATTTGTTTTTTTTCAGAAAGATAAACTCACAGAGCTCTATTTCCCTACAGATTCAGTATTTTCCTAATGACTTAACTATCCCAAAAGCAACTCCAGCTAAAAGAAAGTATTCAAAATTGTATCCCTACTAAAGATGAAAGAAGGTGAGCATTGAGTTGGAAGAATGCCCTCAAGGTGCAGTAATTTTATTTAGAGCTGAGGTCCGCTTTATGTGAACCACCAATTTTGAGGCAATGGGTTTGCAGTTTGCAGCTATGGGTTTGATTCTGACCTACACCCATATGTTATTAAATAAAACTGAGAAATATCCATAAGCGAGGCATGAGAAATTTAATGTGCTTTTAATAAATAATTATTAATTTAATTATGTCACTTGGATGAAACATCGGATTTTCCTTCGAGTGTGCATTAGCATAACAAAAAGCTGCTCGAGAGGTACCAAAACTCCCGCAGCACAGCGCATTACGCATCCTGTATTTAACATTTACCCAGCGATATTTGGGGGGAAAAAAACCCCATTCCCTTTAAACCACGGAGCCGAAATGACACCGTACCATCTGCCCCCTGGCAAGAGGGCTGTATCTGAGGCACTGGAGGGGTGGGAGGCAGAAGGGCCCACAGAAAACTTGTGCTGGGCAGAACAAAGGCGCGGGAGCTGCGGTGGGGAGCGAGCGGCAGCCGCAGAGCCGCGAGAGCGCGAGCGCAGAGCACAGTCCATAAAGCCACAATGAATGGTAATGACAGGCAATAAAATACCCTCTTAAAAATCCAGTAAAGGATAAAGACTGTGGGCTGCAGCGCTGACTGGCAGTGCTGCGGCTGCAAAACATCAGCAGATTAGCATAAAGCATGGCAAGAAAGTACAACTAAAAATTATTCAGTCATACCAAATGCTTGCGGGGAATCTAGGCCAAGCAAGCAATCAAAATCAAATAGAAACAAGGTATGTGTAATCCCACAGTAAAAAGATTGAGCAACTGTACATTGCCAAGACATTTTAATACTCCTTTAGCCCACAGTTTTTGAAAACCATTAATAGAGCTATAAAAAGTGGGGAAAGCTGCACAATGCACTCCAGACCAACACGGGGGTGTAATTCTACACCGATGTAGCACCAGTGTTAATATAATCTCTCTCATGTTACATGAGAAGCCCAGCAAGAGCATCATAAAATGCAATATGTGTTTTCTCTACAAGCTTAAGTGTCTTTTAGCATAATTATTCCTGATGCTTCAGTTATGGGAAGGAACGCTACCAATCTAAGCAGCAAGAAGGTATTTATTTACCCTTAAGGTGCAATTACATTCTGGAAAACGGCTCTTTTTTAATTCAATGATCTACTCCTTTTGCTTGTTAGGGGTCACACACTGCTAAGACCAAAGTCCTTGGCATTAGGTATCTGCTCTTTAAAAAGCTCAAGTTCTGTACGCTGAGGTTTGTTTGTTTAGCCCTCCTGCTTTTTCTCTGGGTTGTTTTTTTTCAGCTCCTGCAGCTCGAGGAGAGTGAGTGATATCTGTTGTGGCACATGGAAAATCATCAGATCATAATTTAAAATTCCAAACACTAAATCTTTGTGCTGAGGATGCTTAAGGCAAAGAGGCCACTGAGTGGCTTTCTCTGTTGAATTCACAGAGCTACCAGTTAAGGAAAAAAAAAAAAAAACAAAACAAAACAAACCAACGTTTTATTTAAATTTTAATTTGAGCAGATTTGAAGTCATCAAGATTCATCCCATGGAATCTCTCTGAGGAGAGCCAAATCTTCCCGTGCAGGCTCTGCGGGGAGCCCGGCTCCCTTGGGACACATCTCCTGCCTGCCACGCAGCACCACTGCTCCGTGGTGACACTGCTCCCTCCCTGGGAACAGCCACCAACCTTACCAAAACTGCAACTTTCAGTACAAAATCTCTCTTCTGCACAGCTGGGAGCCTTGGGAGGGAAACCCCAGGCTCCACAGACAGGGAGAGGGAAGGACAAGGGAAAGAGCCCCTTTGTTTGATTCTTCCCCTTGGTGTTGACTTGCCCAGTGGAAGAGTCTGGGGTGAGGGATGTCAGCATTCCATGGCCCAAGTGTAACAAATTCCCCTACCTTAAATCACATTTTCCAGTCAAACACAGTTTCTATCACAGCACAATGATGGGGTGAGCATTCGCTGGCATTAAGGTCAGCTCCTCATCTGGGGAGCCCTAAGCCTCATGGATAAGAAAGGGGGAAGATTTTTAAGGAATAAACTTATTTTAGTGCAGCTAAAGAGAGGTAGGACTTTTCCCTTCTGGGTCATGTTCTTTGTGTACCACAAAGATCCTCTGGTGTGTAAAGTCCATGACTATAACAAATACACGGCAAGAGCTGCTTTTATTAAATGATTAAATGTTTCAGCAGCTCCCCTGAAACTGTGTCTTCAGCAAGAGGATTTCGGAGGAACATATGCAAATGCAAATAATATTAAAATAATTCCTTAGTCTCCTGCAACCGTGTGCAGTGATTTAATACTATTAAATAGCAAACCTTTTTTTCATTTCAATATTTATCTTCAGTTTTTCCCACAGAAAAAAATCAAAAAGGCGCCTGGACTTGATTCTCTGATTTTATACAACTGAGTAAAAATTATTGTGCACAAAGCAAAGAAACTTGTACCTCCCAGCTAAAGCCAAAGTCTCCACAGAAAACATGGATCTGGTCCAAGGAGCTGTGGGCAGGGGAGGATGGAAGCAGAGTTCTCTTGGTGGGTCTCCAACTGCCCCATGGCTCGGCCTTGTGGAAAAGCCATGCACTTTTTGGGATTGCCGACCTCTGGGAAGAGCAAAGGGCACCACACCGGAGTGCTGGGGGGTTGCAAAGGCCCTTCAGCAGCTTTTGCTGCTCATTCCTTGAGTCTGAGCACGAGCTGAGCGGAGCCCAAAGCCAAACCTGCCTCAGCAGGCTGACACCCAAGGGCGAGTCCGGTGCTCCAAATCTCCGCGTCGCTGCGTCCCCCAGGTGGATGTTCTTATCCACCGGGGCAGCTGCAGGCACCCCAAAATGCCTTTCCCTCTGGCTGGCAGGGGGTTCAGAATAAACGTGGGCACAGTGAAAAATACATGTGCTCCTTTAACCCAGTTTTGAGGAGCAGCTCGGCACCGCCTTCAAAAATCCTTGCCTTGGCAGCCACGGCTATTCCCAAACGCTGGGTAACGGGCAGGAGAAAAGGGTTTTTCACAGCAAACCGCGAGAGAGAGCGGTCAAAAGAAGGCATCCAGGCTGTTTGGTTTGAATGGCACGTGGATAATAGGCAGGAGAGCAAGCAGGGAACTCTGCCTCCTTCCCTGACACCGACTGTTTGCGTTTGTGCAGCACTTCAGCGCTGCACTTAGTTCATGCTTTACCCTAAAGTGCCGCATTTTAACTGGAGAGGAAACATGCAGCAGCTTTCATGCCCCTGCTGTGTAACTGTGGGCAAGTGCAGCCTTTGAAATGGCAGCTTCTGAAAGCAAGGAATGTTGGGTTGTATGGAAAGGCTTTCTGGCACAGGACTGACGATTAGCGAGGGAATAACAGAGAATTAAAAGAGGGAACTAAGTCTCTCTTGTCAGGCATCTCCCTTTCTTGCCTCTTGCAATATGGACGTGTAACTGTGTCTAGAAACGAAATCTGGGACGGGGGACGTTGGTCACAAAAGGAAGTTTAAATAATGCAAGCCCTGGGCACAAGATAAAAACTTGTAATTTGATGGGTTTTGCATGCACATGGAGTTGTGGCCATGGTTATGAACACATTTTCACAATTTCCAAGAAAACAAAGAAGTTGGGAACTGAAAAAAGAACCCTCTCCTTTTGACCATTCAAGGTCCATGAATGAAGTTGGGAATTTGTACTCTACCTTATTCATTAAAATAGAAACTGCCATCACTTTAATGAGCAGCCTGAGGGTGGACAAAGTGCCTTGAATAGCTACGCACCATAGAGAACTTGGCATCCTCGCTGAAACATAATGTGGGATTGCAATTGTGGGATTTTTCCAGTGAATACGAAGTGATCAAAGATAACACTGCCCCAAAAAGAATTAAAACAGTGCAACATTGCATCAAGTTACAGCCAATGTCAATCATTACATGCCTGAGTGCACAGGATCTTTTAAATAATGTTATAGACATGCTGTGGCATTCAAAATATTCACTGAATTTCAAATTAAAATGCAAAAGCATGTTCCCTGCTCATCTGACCAGAATAGAGAACTCAAGGCACATCTTTCCAAATATTGCTCTAATGCCACATCATTTACCGTCAGCTGGAGGACAGGCTAATTTTATGCAGAACTGGATGATGGGAGGACTGTCACATTAGATGGATTCCTAAAAGTTACCTTCGGCTTTGGTCCTGGGAGATGAGAAATTAGCAAAGATGGAGCTACAAAAGATTGGGGAAGGAGAGGACTAATTGCAGACTGATCACCTTTCCTACTGTGAAAGAAAAAACCCTTGGCACAATGCAGAACTTGAACTCATCATTGTGTAGAGGAGAGTTTCTGGCATGGAATTCCAGCCTGAGCTGCTTGCTGGAAAAAAAAAATGTTGCTTTATTTACATGCTAAAGGGAACCACCTCCTCGCTTTGGGCTGCAGATAAGCAGCCGTGGTGGGGAAGAAAAAGAAAGGGAACAGTACACCATTCTGGAAAAGGAGAGGGTGGGAGGGAGTGGAGTAAAGACACATCAAAGGAAATATTTATAATATGCCACTGCAGAGGGGGAGAATGCAGAAGTCTTTTGCAAACATAACAGGGAGCTCAAAGTAATTTCAATTTCTAAAAAGGTCAGTGAGGAAATAGCAGAGAAAAACTTTACTCCAAGCCCAGAAATAGCAATAGAAATATTGGAGCATTTAACCTCAAAACCTCTATGCAAACAGCATGAAATTCAGTCTTCAGGTGGAGAGGAAAAAAACGCTTTCAGTGAAGTCTATAGAAACCAACTGGGAGCAAGATAATCTACATGCTGTACAAGTGCAATTAAGTGGAGGATGGAGTAAGCAAATTTAGATCCCACAAAAGCATGATCAACAGAAGTGAAGGGAACAAGTACACATCACCCACTGCCGTGTTATTTTTTTGCATAAATTGATCCAATTTGGCTCTTAATTTTCAACACTGCGAGCTCGTGGATTTGCACAGAGCACAGATTAGCCCAGGATCTGGCCCAGAAGCTGACAGAAATGATCTAAATCTCGAATAACCTCACGCCAGTTAAAGCCAGGCTCTCACGCTGGAGCCCTCGGCAAGCTTCGATGGCCAGGAGCTGTCCTGGGGATCCCACTGGCTCCAAGAACATTCTACATTCCCCTGAGCATGGGATCATCACCTTTTCTCTTTAACACCCATACTGCTTTCAAATCTATGAGTAATACGCAGCCTAATTTTGCTAAATGAATTGTAATTACAGTTATTCATGCCTGTAGATTGTGCCCTTTTGTGGGAGGTTTTTGCTGTGAGAGCCATTGTATCATCTTCTCTTTGGATCTACAGTTTTAGAACTGATCTCATGGAGCTCTGATAGATCAGCTCATGTGTTATGGCTCTGTTTGGGTAAGGGGTTTAATTATGTAATTTCATCATTTATTTTTCTGTGAATAAAATTGCATTTCATTACATTGCATTTCATTCATTCACTGACAGCTCAAGGTCTGGAATGCATCTAAATTTGCTCTTTGGTTTAATTGTTTATATGACAAGGTTTAGATCATAATATTTCATGAAAGGAGAAGTATATCATAGACTTACACGATTTAATTTAAGGTAAATGCTTAATTTAACATTCTTATAAATAAGAAATGGAGCAGTAGGAACAAAAGGGTTTTAAATGAGCAAACTGTAGAGCTGTTTATTTGAAATGCTGAGGAGTGTGATCTAATGAGCTGAGCACTGGACAGGGAACCAGAAACCTTCCACAAATATTCCAAATCAGACCCAAGTTATCAATCTCATCTGAGGTTGTTCAGTTCTCTGCCTGACAGTGCTTAAATGATCCAAATTTGTTATGTGTTTTTGTCATTTAACTTTATGCCCCATTTCACATCAGCACTATTCTCAGCCTCAAAAGAACCGAAAATATGATGGGTTGGGTCTTCAGCTGCCACTTTCACCCAAGCACAGCCTAAGCACGACCCAGTTCTCCTGTTCCCACGTCTGGGATCATCCTGCTTGTACATTCGCCAAGGAACACCAAGCCTCGTGGACAGAAGAACTGCCTCATCCATGCAGGGCAATGCTGCACTGGTTTTGGAGCTAAATTGTGCCAGGTCTGTCTCCTGCACCAAGGCTTGCCACTCACAGACAGTCGTTCAGGGACAAAATTCCCAAAAAGCCCCAGAAGCTTTGAATGGGTGTACGTTACCATCTTCCCAGTCACCACTGGAAATCTCAGCTGGGCAGTGACTGATGACTCAAAGAACCATGGGGAAATGACAAAATACAGAGAGGAGGAACACAGCAAGCAGAGCACAAGCAGGAACAAAATGAAGATGGGGCTGTTAATGTGAAGATCAGCAGCTTTCAGGAGCAGAGTGCCAGTCTGCATCTCTCTCCTCTCAGTTAGAGGTTACTTGCACTGGCAGGGATTTGGAAGACAGTGGTGGGAGTTGGAAGACAGGGCCTCCCAAAGAAACAAGGTGCTGCCAAGTAGCTGCTTGGCAATGCCCTGCTGCTGTGGGGCAGAAGGGCTGCCTGTCCTGCTGCTGTCCCAAATTCAGCAGGGAATGGGGGCTGTGATCTGCGGCTCCCCCAGATGCTGCAGCCTACGTGGACCGGCTGCCCACCATGCCCCTCTCAGCACCTGCTCTCTCGGTTGCCAAGCCTCCTGCTAAAGGGCCAAAAAGCAGATTTGATGATCAAATCACCAAAGCAATGATAAAAACAACAAGAAAAAACCCTCCAACAACAGTGTCAAAGAAAATACACGTTTCCCTATACATTCAGAAAGAATCAAGCTCAGTTCCTAAGATCCACAAAAGCAAAGGTGCCCAGCTGTGTGCAGAGGATTTCTAAGGAGGTTCCCTGATCACTACCTGTGAGAATGGGAGAGTGTTGCAGAAGCAGCTGGAGGGTGATGGGAAAGCTTTCTGGACCCTAAAGCTTTTCCTTTTGCTCTTCCTTTGAAAGAATAAACACAGACTTACGCAGTCAGAAGTTATTTTTAAATTTCCTTATTCTATATTAAGAAGAATAAACCGAACACTACAAACAAAGCAACACGAGTTCTTTTATTCCCAATAAACAACGGGATTTATATTTAAGTGCGTATATGAATCCTACACCTCAGGTCACAATTTAATCTCTCTTTAATTTAATGCCCAATTTAATCTCAATACGACAGCTAACAATTAAGAGAATGCATGTGGAGCCACTTAGTGTTTGATTGTATCGGCCGCGTATTGACGGCGGATACGGGACTGTTTTCCCGTAGATCATAAAACTTCAGAGCCAAAGATTGCACAGTTCAGAGAAATGTCTCCTGTTCTCAGCAGCTTTCAGGATTAGGACTTTAATGAGCCATGACTGGCTCATACCCATGCATGTGTTGCAAAACCCCTGTAGTTTTAATAACCTACTAAATTAGCTAAATGTTCCATGGTGGACAGTTTCAATGCAGTACTTCAGGTATGACACACTCTTTTCTATACTTAAATCTCAGTCCAAAAAGCAGAGCTTGTAATAAAACCTTTGTACAAAGTGATCTTGCACAAGCTTTGTCCCTTTATGCCATACTCTGAGCATGGGTCAGAGGCCCCAAACATCAGTGAGCATCATCCAGCTTTTGGGAACAGCCTCCTGCGCTCAGACCTCCAGTCCATCACTTACTTACTCTGCCTCCTTCTCTTGGCCGTTCTGCCTGGAGAACAGAAGGCTTTGGGGAGACCTTATATCAGCCTTCCCATACCTAAAGGGAGCTTGCAAAAAGGCTGGAGAGGGACTTTGCACAAGGGCATGGAGTGACAGGACAAGGGGAATGACTTCAGGCTGAAGGAGAGTAGGTTTAGATTAGATATTAGGAACGAATTCTTCTCTGTGAGGGTGGTGAGGCCCTGGCACAGGTTGCTGAGAGAGGTTGTGGACTCCCCATCCCTAGAAGTGTCCAAGGCCACTTGGACGGGGCTTGGAGCAAGCTGAGATGGTTGAAGGTGTCCCTGCCCATGGCAGGGGAGTGGAATGAGATAAGCTCTAAGTCTCCTTCCCTCCCAAACTATTCTGTGGTTCTGTGAAATGCATCATTTCCAGCAGTACAGGATAGCACAACAGATAAGGAAAAACTCCTCACGCAGGTCATGCATTGCAGAGATGCAAAAGTCCCACTTTGTACAAAAGCAAGGACGGGCTGTGCTCTGTGTTAGCCACAGTCACAGATTTCTATCTGTTTTAAGTGTTCCACAGATTTAAATTCATGCATGTGCCTCACACAACCCCACTGCAGCAGGATTATTTCTAACACACAACTTTGCCTAGACCTTATTTGTCATGTTCCAGCATTCTTCAGCACAAACCTTAAAACTGAAATAAAATTACACTACGTTTTAAAGAATCACACCCCAAATGATTTTATATAGTAAACTATGTATTTTAAAACAAGATTAAATATTGCGCCTCACTGAAATATTTTCTCTTAGTAGAGACCACTCAGATGGAAAATTTCATACGTTTCAACTGATTTTTTGCCTGAATGGTTTTCACATATTTTTCGAAAACCTAGTTGTGTCAAATGATTTATTCTCCTCTAACAATACGGTACAAGTAGCTCGGAAGATGCAAGTGCTGAAATGGTTGACGGCAGTTGGCCAATTAAGTGCTCTCCAGTATTCCGATTTTTTTTTGTGCTTTGCACATACTAATCCTTTTCTTAATGTATTGAGGTTCTATCCGGCAGAAAGAATGAGCTAACTGCAAGGCATGCCACATGAGGAGTGGGGAAATGTACGGCCACACGCTCGTATCCAGGGGAGGTTTAGCCAAGTGTGAAGTAGAAAACACATCTCGGGAGGAGCAAACGGCGAGGGAAGGGAAGGGAAGGG
>VWPU01017325.1:0-45867 GCA_013398955.1 Callaeas wilsoni
GTCGCCGCGGGAGCCGCGCCCGTCCGAGCGCCGCGCAGGCCCGCTCGGCCCGGCCCGGCCGCGGGCAGGCAGCCAGCACGGTGCCGGCCGCCGGGACACCGGCAGCACCTCCCCGGCTCGCCGGTGCTAACGCCCTCCTTTCCTCTCTGTCTTCTCTCTCCCTCCTCTCCCCCGTTCCTTTTCCATTTTCCTTCTTTTCTGTCTCTTCCAGCCCTTTTTCGCTTGGTCACCTCCTGTTCCTTCTTTTTTACCGGTTCGCGGACACAGCGTTCGCCTCTCTTGGCTGAATTTCGTTCCCAACCATCCGTTTTTAAAAGAATTCCCCGCGGTGGAACGCGATGCCCTGTATGGAAAACTCCGAGCCCGCAATACCCCCGTGGAGCTGGACGCTGAAATCGCTCCGTGAAGCTGGACCTGAATTCTCACAAACTCCTCTAGGGAGGGTCAGCAGTTATTTATCAACCGCACAAGTCACCTGCTCTTTTGGGATGCAAGATGGGATGTCACCCTTTAACAAGCAAGCTCCAAAGGCACAAAGTTCTCACGATTAATTTTCATTTAGGTACTTCATGATTCTGTGGAATCAAAGCAGGTTTTGAAGACCAAACAAGTTTTTCCATTTCCTGTAAACAAAAAGTGTCTGTACATTCCTCCACGTTCACCTGGATAACATAATCCTCTTTTGATGGATTTTTTTTTAAATTTTTCACTACATATGGATATATTGAGCCTCCTTGCTACAGCATTTGCCTGTTTCTGGTCCTCGTTTTCCTTTTTCTTCTTTTTTGCCCTCCAGACTATAATAAAACAATAGAAGAGAAAAGCTTATCAGTGAATATAAAGTGGACAAAATCTGTGGCTGTACAATTAAATTAAAGAAATTTGGTATCAACAGAGGCTGATACTGACATCACTGACCAATTCAGCCCAGACTGATAGAAAAGATGATTTAAGATTTGTTTTCTCTTGAAGGAGATTTTGAAGGCATCTGAAGAGAAAATCACCCATGAATGTCCTCGGAGAGTTTGCTTCCAATTTCAAGTTGTTCTCTCTTCTGAGAGCAAAAGACCCCACTGTACTTCCTGAAAACATCTATAATGCAGTGAGAAATTTGTCAGCACAGCCGAGTTTTTCATCACAAATACATCAAAGCCACATGGGTGGCATTTGTCCCCAATTGTAGATGTCCACCATGAAAATGGCTCCAGCTGCTCTGATGTCCTTTGTCTGCCCCTCAGTGAATGCTCATTGTGAGCATTTTCAGAGCGTGATCACAGCCCTTGATTTTAGATGTTTACACTGCACTGCCTCCATTTAACCAACTTTTTAGGCTGCTTGGGCTGCCCAGCTCCAGAGCCAGCACTTACCTTTCTCTGGAAATCCTGATTCCCTGGCCATGAGAGCAGCACAGCTGCCAAGCAGTGACAGGACTGCTATTACCCTTTTTTTGACACTTCTGAGACGTGAAATAATAAAGATGACTATCTTCCAACCCAGACACAAAAGGGAATTTCCCAGACAACTTCTAAACCAGCCTGCATCAGGAAGCAGATTTTTTTTCCCTTTTGATTCCATTGTGCCACCAAGTCTGACAGCAGCATCTCTCCAGAGGATGCAGCGTTGTGGACCATGAAGTCTTCACCACTCCCTTTCTCTGACACACAGCATGGAGTGCCAGGGAAGAGGAACAGAAAAACTTGCTCTCACCAGGAACATCTTTTGTCAGAAGGCAAAATTCAGAAAAATTCTTCCAAACTGGGCATTTTTTCCTCCCCAAGCTTATGCTGGAGAGAGAAGCCACACACTCTGCTGATAGCAGCAGCCAACTTCCAGCAGCATTAATGTATTAATAAATGCTCTTCTCATATCAGTGATAGATATTAACCAAACAAACATCAATGCACTCTGAGGGAAAGCTGTTTTTGTGAGAAAGAGGGAATGAACCCTTACCATAAAATAGGAGAAAATCTTATGTCTTTCTCCCAATAAGCCTTCTCAAATACTTTTTATTTAAGTCCAGTTCTCTTGTGAAATATTTTGTTTCTCAATCTCGGAAAATGCCGCGACAGGGAGAGTTAAACATCAAATATTACTTTTTTTCTAAGTGTACATATTTAGCAACAATTGTCCTTTTGAATTTCCTGTGCCCAGTGCATCACTGGGAGGTTGACCAATTTTTTTTTTTTCCCTTTTTTTTGCCCCGCACATTGTGTTACATAAAATAATAAGTCTGCCAGGAATACGGGGCATGACACACCAGTGACTGTGCTAATGAAAGCCTTGGTAGTTCATTACAAACACAGGAGGTGAATAAACCATTGTTATTGCCATAGGAATATTTTCAGTGTGGATCAGAGTTTGCCTGTTTTTTTAATGCACAGTCCAAACTGCTGCTGCCCTAAGCTGCAAAGCTCCACCAGAGTAATGCTGATGGTTTGGTTGTTTCCAGGGTTTTTTTTTAATGTGGTTTTCATGAGTTTTGTCACCAGATTTGATCACTGTGTGTGCTCTGTGCTCTGTTTCCCCCTGGCTCCACTGCTCAGGCTCACAGCTTGTCTTTGGCACAGTCCAAGGTGCTGATTCAACATCAGAGACTTCTTCAGAATAATGAATTTCTTTTAACTGCCAAGTGTTATAGGGCACTGGATGTTGAACTGATAGGGAAAATAAAAGGGAGACCCCGAGGTGAAACTTGTGACCTATTTCCCAAGCAGAAAAAAGCCTTGAGGTGAACTTTGTCAGGTTTATTACACAGCCATAGCCTGAGAGGTGTCAGCTGGAGTTGTCAAATCTGTGAGATCACATTGCAGCAGCAAAGAATTCAGCATTTGATACAGGCTGCAGAAATTAGGCAATAAAACAAAGTCACCATAGGCAGAGCAGTTGTATCTCTTACAGAAAGCTGTGCCAGAAATCCGTAGTAAATGGACCATCCTTGGAAGTTCCTGGGTCTTCCCTGCATTTCCAATTGCACTTAATCCTCCTGACAGCAGTTCATCTGGGCTGTCTCAAAGACCTTCCTCGAGGATGGGGATTGCTGTGCTCCTTTAGATGTTTGATTCCAGTGCTTACATCCAAATTTTCCAAATCTCCCTTGCAATTAAAGCCAAACAACATGGATCTTGGAAAAGCTTTATTCCCTTCCTCTCAAAAACTTGGGAGATTTTTAAAGGTTATCCATCTTATTTGTTATAGACCGATCAACTCATTTTCTTGCAAACTTTCCTCTTCTGGTTCTCTTGACTTCTGTTAATGTAGTTCTTTATCTGATGTTTTATGATTATAACACAGGGAATTTTCTCTACAGAAAACCTCCTTTGTGCTTCAGACCAGTTTTACAATCCTCAAGGTTCATCTTAACTCTAACCTTGTACCTCCAGAGTACTGCTGCCCCTTCCAACTCAATAATGCCTGTGGCTTTTACTCCTGCTCACTGCTCCGTCACTCCAGACATGAACCAATGAGAAAAACACAGCAGAACAAGATCCCAGCAAAGCCTCTATCTCCATAACATCCTCGGTTTTGATCATGAACCATTGCTAATTATCTCTTAGCTGTAGTTTTCCAACTGACTGCAAATTCATAATCCGGGCTGATTTTGTCCTCCCTTGCTTACAGAAGCAGAAAACTCAAAGCTTGACTCAGACCAAGGGATAACTATTGAAAACCACCTAAAAAAATAAAAAGTCCTTAGAAATAGTAGCATTCATCTCTTCTCACTTAAGACACCTCCTATTCTGTTAGTTTTAGTTGTTTCCCTTGCAGTCAGTGGAAAGAAACAGGCACTCTTGGCACTTAGCTCTGTTTATAAATCCACTTTGGATGCTCAGCACCAGAGACACCATTGACCACATTGACCAGATCTTTACCTCAAAGTAAATTGTGATGCACAAAACCACGATGCTTGTTTGTGACACAAATTATTAGCAAGACCTACCCCATTTCTTCAGGAACAAGTGGGCAATGGATTAATTATTCCTTCAGTTACAACTGGGAACGGATTCTTTATTCCTTGCAGAAGTAATTCTAAGTAAATAATAAATTCACACTCACAATGTGCATTTTTACAGGAACCACCATTTTCCTTCCTTGCAGAAAAGCATCAATGTGTGGCACCACAGAGCACAGAAAGTTTGCCAAAAACCAGATTAGCTCAGTTGATGCAGAAGCAACCTGAGAAGCACAACTAAAAAAAAAAAAAAAGGTAACAAGATAAAAAAAGCCTATAAATTATATTGGGTCCCGGCTTTCTGTAAGAGAAGCAAAGCTGAGATCTAGGAAGCTTTTGGCCTTTTCAAAGTCATCTCTCAGATTTGTGGTTGTGTAACTCCGTTCTCATCTGAGCAGTAGCAAATGGTCCCTATTAAATTCCCTCCTATTTTTCCATCTCTTCCTGATGGTGTAAGGAAATAAGACCCCACTGTTTGGTGCTTATGGATTTGTGCTCTATAAGGGCGAGGTAGCACCTCTCTGAGTGTGTTCACACTGATGCTGCAGCAGGACATAAAGCAGTGATCCTGTCATAAAATGTGCTCTTGCAGCGCTTTCTGTGGTGGTTTAAGACCTTTTTGTGCCATCCCTGCACTGCACTCCCCATCCCACGGGTAAATTGGGGTCAGGGTCTGTGTCCAGGGGAAACTCAAATGTGCCCACAAGGCAGCAACTTAAAATAAACCCTTTGGCTGGGACAGAAATAGATTTTGGATGTGCACGTGGTGTGGTGGTGTGTCTCAGCCAGCTGGGAAGAAACTTTCCTTTAAAAAATGGGAAAAGACAGTCGGAGAGGAGCCCACAATGGCTAATGTGGCACAGAGAGAGCTGGGTCACACCCTCAATTTGTGCATTCATTCCCTTCAGCCACTGAAGGCTGGGATAATTACACCCCCCACCAGGGTTTGCAGAGCTCTCAGTAATTCCAGACTCAGTATTTATATTCTGCTGTAGAAATGTGTGTGTGTTTTTGTATGACACAGTTTTCCAAGCTTTTTCTTCCAGTGGGACTGTCAGAATATCCGTGAGTAGCTCAAACGCTTTGCCTGTGCTCATTACTGTTAACAGCACAGACCCACGTAAGGATTGCATTGATCTGTCCAATTCCCAGAAAAAGAATTAAAAATAAAAAGAAAAATATTGCCATTTGCCATAAGATTGGTTTAAAAGAAAGAAGAGATTCTGAGAAACAAGGCTCACAAGGCAAAACCTAAGGACAATCAATTCAGCCTAGACATAGGAATTTAAACTCTGAACACCTGTGAAGAGGAAGAATGGCTTCAATTGGCTGCTTTTGAGATATTTGCAGGAGTTTGTGGGCTTTAGAGACTCATCCCCGCTCTGCATTCCCGCTTTGTCCCATGGATTGTATGGCAGGAGGACTTGTGTGTCTTCAGGAGGGCTGGAAAAAATGGAAGGCAAGATGGCACTCAATGGCAAAGACCTTCTAAACAAGGAAGAAACAGGAAAAATAGTCAGTTGTCTGGTTTCACTCAAACAGCAATTGTTTTTCCTCCCACAGCTCACACTCCAGCAAGATTTCTACCATAATGTGGGATAGTGTATCCACCAGCTCCAGGGCAAGGAGCAAAGGTCGAAAATCGTGTCAACGTTCATTTCCCACCCACGTAAGAGAGGAACAGTTCACGTGCACGAGAGTTGGATTAGAAAATCATGGAATCAGAGGTGGGATGGCTTTCTTCACTTGTAGTGGCCTTGCATCTCTTTTTTGCCTTTGCAGGGCAGGAACCTCCATTTGGCCTGAAAGCCACGAGAGAAGCCCCTTAATCTGGTGGCATCCAGCAGAACTCCTCAGGGTGGACTCTCAGCTTCCAAGGAATTTCCAAGGCAAACTTCTAGCCTTTTGCCCCCTAAACTGCTCCAATTTCTGGATGAAGGAGACATCTAAGATGACAAAATGTATAATTAGCAGGGATTTTGGAATTTGCACTGGGAAAGATGTGTGTCCTGGAAGGATGTGTCTCTGCTCAGCTTGAGAGCAACAGGGGCTAAAGAGCATTCCTTAAATTAAGTGTGTCCCAGAAATTAATTCACTTTTCCATAATGAATGGATCACTGGAGGTGGGAGGAAAAGAAGAATGAGTCTAGATGATTTTCCCTGTTCTGGAAAACAAGACAATTAACAGGATTTGGCAGGTTTGAGAAAGGACGTAGCTTGGACAACACTTACAGCATGAATGTAAAGAGGAGCTACAGGGGCTTCAGCTGTCTGGAATTCCGAGTCTCCCAAGCTTCTTGAGGCACAGCTGGACTCCTTAAAATCAGGGGCAGTTGCCACTGCCCCAGAAGAGTGACATTTCTATAAGCAGAGCAGCTGCAGGTCTGGATTAGGGTGTAATCCTGTTTCCTTTGATTATCCACCACCATTGATCCGGACAAATGAATAGTTAGGAATGGAAGCTTATAACAAAAAAAAATTGTTATTGCCAAGTTTGGCTCAACTGTGTATGTTTCAGATGAGAATTATGCTTGGATTATGGTGGAAGGAAAAATGTCAGTTTATCTGGGAGAGGGAAGCTCAAGGGAAATTGAAAAGGAACAGCTGGACATTGTTCTCTGCACATGCAGGAGTTTTGGCTGACATTGTTGCACAAATTGTCTGAGATTTGGACATCAGCTGAAGCTCAGCTGGGCTTCCTAAATAGCTGCTTTCAAAATCAGGAACTGGCCCTCTGGGAATACCAAACCACCCTCCAGACTGCAGTCCTTGAAGTGCCACAGAGGGGAAAGACCAACCATGGCTAGAGTCTCCATCACTCTGAAATCATGTAGAGGTCATCAAATTGTTACAATCATTTTGGCTTTCATAGCCAAGGAATTGCAATGGCTGAAAAGAGCATTCCCCCTCACCCAGCCAACACACCATGACAGAACTGGGACTGTGATTTAAGTTATTTCAAATAATAGTTTTACCAAATGTAACCTTCAGACTTTTTAACTCTCTCTGTGTGTGCAGTGTGAGGAGTCTGAAATGGGACCGAGATGGGCAGTAAATAAGCAAATTGAATAAAATCCCACCAATTAAATAGAGGTTCATTTCAGATTTTCCAGTGGATTGGCAGTTTGAAATATTTTGTTTACACTTGATATCTCCTACTCCTAAAGAGCAGCGGTGTCAGGGATATATTGTGGTCACAGAAAGAAGTAAGGTGGGTGGTTATCTCTAGAATATCTCCTGCCAGCTGAACATCCAATACCATACAAGAGTTGGATGGAAACTTCTAGTGCCTCATGCTACCCCAAAATATAGTTGAACTCAAATTCTTCAAGGTGTTAATGTGGCAGTGTTTGTTTTCATTTTCTATTTTAATCTGCTGGAAAGCCACATATAAAGCCCGCTACAACATTTTCCAGCCTTCTCAAAGAGATGGGCATGACAGTTCCAGGTAGAGCCATTAAGGTGGTGAACCAGTAGCTGTTTTCGTGGGATGACGTTGTTCCTTACCCTTCCTTGCTGAAAAAATTAAGCCTCTTAGGCTTCATAGTGAAAGATTTGCCTTCCTGCCCTGGATTGTGTTTGCAGTTCTCCTTTGAACTCTCTCCATTGTTTAGATGACTTTTCTGAAATGTGCTCCAGAGCTGGACACATCATTTAACAAGTTTAAAATGCAGCAGTTTATAGAAGCAACGTCACTTCCCATCTTCTACTCAATGTTCTCCATGTACATCCAACAGTTCCACTGGTTTTTATTTTGCAATCGTTCCCATTGAGAAAGTTATCAGTGCCTCATTTGCCACTTGCCAGATACATTTATCCCCTCCCACATACAGAACTTGCAGTCTTGTCTCCCAGACATTTTAGCCTCGGTTTGACTTTATTAAAACAACTTTGGTTGACTGTGAATAATTAATCATTCCTTTCCTATTGGTTATTTACTAACTTGTCTTTCTTGTGATACCAGAAAACTGAACTCACAGAGGAATATATTTTCATGGAATATATAATCATTTGACAGCATTGAACCAACTTTAGCTTTTCGTCTCTTCAGTGCTTTCCTGAAGCCCAGAGAACTTGAAAGATCTCTGGAGCACTTGATGGTATAAAGTCATTGGCTTACAGGATAAACCACTTCCAAAAGGGTCTCTTCTGCTGACCACATGATGTTGTTTATTCGTGATGAAGGGTCCTTCATTTTCTCATCAGAACAGACAACTGTGCTGCTGTTGGCTCATTGAAAAACATTCTGTCCAGGCTTTCCCATTTTTAATATATAATCTTTATTATTTTAGTACGAGACTAATCTGTGTTTCTGGTTTATACAATTCTGGAGGCCTTTTTAGTTCTGTTCAATATCTACTGAGTTTAAACTAAACCATTTCTCAGTTTCCTGTGTCCATGCCTGTAACTTTTTCTGTGGCAGGTTCCTGCAGACTGCTGTTTTATTTACTGCTTTGGGTTTTGAAGATACACTCTATTTTTTCTGGCTCTGGGGTTCCTAGTGTTTGTATCTTCTCTGTCTGCCCTTGACCCTTTTGCACTCAGGTGAGATCTGCAGCCACACTGGGAAAATCAAAGGAACTCCACCTCACCCCTTCATACCCTTTGCAAGGTGGCCAGCAGTTCGTGGACAACTGGATTCTTGGGTTCCTGAAGGATTGCCAACACAAAGAGAAACACTTTAACTCACACAAAACTTTCCAAAGTTTTCTTTCTGAACCTTTATGCCAAAAGCTGTAGTTAGAAATGAAAGTTAAATAACAAGTAACTGGTGAAATTACCTCTGTGACTCGCTGCGCTGTGTCTGCATGGTCTGGAGAGTGGGTGAGGACTGCCTGGGCTTCCAGGCTCACACTTCTGTCCTTCCATGTTCTCAGCAAAACTCCAGAACTCTCTGGTGTTACTGTTTGCACTCACGGTGAGGACAGCGATCAGAGCTCTCGAGAGGTTCGGGCTCAAGGTCTCACAGTGTAGCTGAGGCTCATCTTTTGGTCTTCTAAAGGCTCATTTGCATTGACTTTTCTAGAACAAACACTTTGAGTGACTCGCTCTAACCATAAAATCTGTGAAAGAAGGGGAAAATAAGCCCTAATGCAGAGTCCTAAATGATAAAGATATTTTGTAGGAATTTTTGCTTGCACAGTGGTGGGTACTGAATTGCCCAATAGTGAGCACATACATTGCCAGTAACCAAAAGTCTTGATATCTTTGGCAGGATCGCATAAATAATGTTTCTTCTAAAATAACATGTTCTTGAACTCTTTCTCCAGTGTACTCTCTGCACATATGCTTCCCATTAGTCGCAGACAGGGAAGTCTTACCCAAGAGCACTTGTATATCCAATTTACAGTGGTGAAAAGGAGAAAACTGAGAGGTTTCTAACACCATTTTAGAGTTTGATTTGAAAACTTTCTCATCTGCCCCATGTTTCTTTACATTTGTGCATGTGTTAAAGGACATGAAGCCTGGGCAAGACTTTAGATACTTTAGCACCACTTCCCATAATTGTGATCTCCGTGATAATTCTGTAGGTTAGGGGTGAAGCAGAATATTAAACACAATTATCATTGTAATAGTGGTATAAAATAAAACAAAAAATCCTTCTGAGGGCTGAGGATGAGAGAACTGGGGTTGTTAAGCCTGGAGAAGTGGAAGGATGACATTTTTGTGGCCTGAAGGTACTGAAAGATGGAAATGCACCCTGTCCCAGCACAGCATCCAAGACAAGGGATGCAAACCATTCCCTGGAAGTACCAACTTCTCCCTAGAGAAGAACTGCTCCTTCATTTTCAGATGGCTAAAGCTGAGGTGCATCCTGAGCTTTACATCACGCTCACTGCACATTTTTCCAGTACTGTTTCTCTTCCTGGGAGAGGACGGAATGTAACTCATCCATAAGGAACCTTTTCAGCCTCACCTAAATCCCTTTGGAAGCCTCTTTGACACGCACACAGGCTCATGCCAGCACTTTCCACCTTGACAAACGTGCAGGACTGACACAATCTCACTCCAAGCTTGGAAACATAATTAATGGTGTGTCACAATGACTCACAGCATCCCTTACCTCATGTTTCCCCTTCTACATCTCAACTCTGCCTCATTTTCCAGCTCCTGCCCCTGTGCAGGTGGCACACAGACCTGTCCACTCAGGGTTGTCGCCCTGCTCAGTGTGGCTTCTTCTCTTCACCTCCCTTCGAGGAACTAGAAATGAGCTGCAAAATTCCATAGTTTTCAGGGTTTCTATGTTACTGGGAAAAATTGTCAAGTCATGAGCCATCCCACCTTATTCCACATGATATATTATTTAATGCTACTTTTCCTGTCCATCCACAGAAGGGCAGATCTCATTTGGGCTCTTATCATCCCTTTTATCTCAGATCTCAAGCTACACAACCTTCCCTTGTTATCTTGGTTACCTTGCTTTGGGAAAATCCAAATCCCAAATCCTCCATGTTTCCTTAACTGAGAGTTATTGATCTGTCATCTTCCTCCTCTGATCCTTCGCCTCATTCCTTTCCTATCATATGAAAAAATCCTGTTTGTTTTCAGTTTCAGGGCCTTTCATTATCTTCTTTTCAATCAGTATTCACGAGCTGATAGAAAACCCTAAGCAGGCAGCGAGGGCAAACATCTCCATCTACTCGTTTCATTTTCTCCTGGTCTTATCTTAGTCTTTTTCCTAGGTTATGTTTTATATACCAAAAAGTTTGTTTATATGTTCTGAACAATTTTATTGTTCTATACTCTGCTCGTTCACAGAGTGACAGTGGTTGATGCTGGAAGGGCCCTCTGGAGGGGATTTGGTCCATCCCTGCTCCACGAGGGATGATGGTTCAAATCTCTGTGACAATAAGAACAACAAGACAAATCTCAGTATTTTTTTGGGGTACACATTTCAAAGGGTCAGTAACTTCCAGAAGCCCAGATAATTTGATCTCTCACAGTCTCACTTCATGTGATACACCCTCAGATTCCACACGAGATAATATTTGGGGGTAAAACCTAACAGTGCACTATTGTGATTGAAATATGTCTCCATGATTTTTTTTCTGTATTATTATATTTTCCCGTTACTGGAAGTTCTCTAATTTCTCTTCCAAGACCAGATAGGAAATAATAAGATGTTCACATCTTAAACTAAATAATCCATGAATTCTGCCAAAAGAAGCAAACCTACATGCTTAAAAACTTGTTACCTGTATGAAAGTATATGAACTTGTTAGGAGCACCATGATTTATATCTTTCTTTTTTTTAAAAATTAATGATGATTTCTAGTGGCATTCAGCTCAAAAAATCAGAAGTCACAGTGTTTACAGCTACATGTGAACTAAGTGCCTATGATCCCCATATGTTAAGATCTGGGATTTAATTCAGTTACCTTAATATAGGTATCAAGGCACCATTTTGTGTCAAGGGCATTTGGGATTCCATTTCCCATCTGATAACCAGTTGCTAGTCCATAAATTTGTAGATCCTGTATAATGGCCACCTTTTCCATATAGGTTTACCCCAAATGCCACTAGACCCCATCTTTAGACAACTCAATCAAGGGGTAAAACTGCTGTAGCTTAGGGAGTTCTGAAGATTACACTCAGGAAAATGCACACATTTGATCAGTTTAGATATTCTCTAGATTCCATTGGTTACATGGCTGGACATCCACAGATTGCAGTGGGAAATGGGACACAATTCTATGTAAACACCTGAATATGTGTCTTAATCTCTCAGGTGAAACCCATCGCATATTTCTAGACAACCTGGTTCCAATTTCACTGTCTCCAACCCATTATATTTCTTGACAAGGCCGAGTTTCAAGTAACAGCTGGAAAAAACACATGTAGATGAAAAATGCCAAATATTTCGAGGGTTATTGGTTGGGTTTTTTTAAACAGAAGGTTTGGAGACCTTCCAAGGAAAGTGCGATCAGTATATATTAGGATTTGTTCAACAGCCAAATGCTGCGGACAATTCCAATTGCATCAGAAACTGAAAGAGCCATATTGAAAGGGCCAGTTTATTTCTCATTCCAAGAAACTTCTCCTAAATAATACATGCATGCAAATATTGCAAAAGGAAATATGTTCAGTTCAAACCGTTATCAGTGTATTTTAATTGCAGTGTTTATGTATCGATTTTCTTTTAGTTGTAATGATGCCTTAGGATTTTAGCTTTTAGATTTTCATATATCTGTAATCCGGCAGTTCTTTAGTGTATAACTCTGAGCCCCATGTAGAGTGTTAGCTACTGCTTTTCCCATGTTGGTCAGACACAACAATTCCTCTCCAGGCCGGGGAATCAAGGACACCTCACTGTTTCAGGCCCCAAGAAATGGAAACAAAAGTGAGTTGGGGGGAGCAAACTGAGAGATTGGGACTCCACTGCCTGAAGCTGTAATTGGACAATTAACCTCTGATATGCAAATAGACAGAACTTCTATCTGTCCCAAAAACATGTGGCTGTGTCCATCCTGGGTGCAGTCTCTGCGAGACTCCTGCACTGCTCAAGGTGCATCCTTTGAAGGCCTTTCCATAAATCCTTTCACTCTGCCCAGCCTCTGTTCCAGGTCAGCCTCTCCAAGGCATCAGTAACATTTATATACCAATTGTGCATTAGCTTATTTTTACAGTCTTTTTATGGGAGTATTTTTATATTCCTCTATCCAACTTGAATTTCGATCTCTTCATTGTGAAGAGTTATTTACTGCCCTTGGAAAACTAGTGCAGGACATGACAGATCACACGATTATAAAGCTGTTTATTGCATTAAGCTTCAATTACCTTTTTTTTCTTTCATGTTGTTTTAGCCTCCTGGTGGTATTCACAGGATCCTATAATGGTTAGGATTGGAATGGACATTAAAGATCATCCAGTTCCAACTCCCCTGCATTAATAGCACTGGGTCTCTTTTTCTCCGTTGCACTTATCTGCCTCACTATTTTAAGATTAGTCTTAGGCCCCTCCACCATTGCTGGATTAGGTTATTTATAAAACCGTTTTCTTCATCAATTTTAGCCTTTTCATAGCCTTTGCTGTTTCTCTGGATTCATTCCTGTCTGTCTCCATGTAGAAGTTTTACACCTAGAATAAGGTAGTTCACAACAGTTTTCCAGCCACAACATGCCCGATTTTACTATTATCACTCAAAAACATCTTTCTGTGGATTGCCTGCCCGTATTTTAGGATTATGATGTTGCTGTGTCACACGTAGCAGCTTTCATAATTGGACAAACATGATAAGCCTCCGTGCCTAAGGTCTGCCTTCCATCATCTTTAAACCAAGTTCTCTTCTGTGAGGAGCTGTGTCTATTCTGAAGAGAAATGAGTGGTTCTGCATAACCTTTTCCATCACGGATCTACAGTGCCATTTGGCAAAGTATTATGCCAGCTATTCATGAGAACAAAAACACAGTGAACTCAAAATATCCACTCTTTTTTTCTCCCCCCTTCTTACCACAGGTTAAAATTAGAATAAAATAATCGGCTAGATATAAACTTGGTGAACTTACAGTTTCCAGCTGCATTTTTCCTTCACCACCTGAAAATGTGACATTTAACTGTCCTTGGTCTAGTTTTGAACCTTTTTACCCAAATGTGAATAAGCGAGAATCCCGTGGAAACTGAGAACTTCCAGAATGTGGGGATAGTATTTCAGGACCCTTCTGTGCTATTATTTGCCAGCACAGATTTTCCCAGGACAATAAATGGAAATGCTCCAGGAGAAGAAAACAATGGTGGTGCACTGTGAAAGAATAATCAGCAAAAAAAGCATTTTTGGTGGTGAAATGAGCTGGGGCTATGAGACTGCCCTTCTCATGGTGCATTTGTGATGCTGTAAGCAATTCTCTAAATCACAGAATGATGATGAGTGGGGCATTGCACAGCAACTTATTCCAAGGCCTGGTCCTTGTACAAGGGATTGCCAGCTTCACCCTGCCCGTGGCATGAAGAAGTTGGCCGTGGGCCTTCGATTCAAGCCTAAAATTGCTCTCCAACGATGCTCCTTCCCAGGGCAGTTCTGCCACGGACTGAAATTGCAGATTCTTGGTTGGTTTTTCTGCCACTGACTGCAACAGGCTGTGGCCTACAGCAGAGCCTGTACTCAGAGAGGCTAAATAACATATACAATCTCACACCACACCATGCAAAATGTACCAGAGGCCTTCCTTGCTATGTGGCAAATCCACATTAGCACAGCAGATCTCTTGTGCAGGGGCACAAAACAACAGGCTTAAGAAAAAAAACCTTTGATTTTCAGGGGCCACGCCATTTTTTTAATTAAAATTATTACTAGGACTGGCACAGGGTGAAAAACACTCTAATTTTGCTGCACTTCTTCTGAACGATCTTTAAAATTTAAGTTACAGCAAAATAGTCTCAATAACAATTTCCATGATGACAATGCATGGAAATAAAATATGAGATAAGAGACAAAAAAGAGTCCTAGAAGATGAGAAACAGAAATTAATCAGTGATCCATGGCCTTGTGGATGATACAGAGTGGAAGCAGATTGCTTGCATTGTTTTGAAGGTTTCAAATAAGGAGAAAATAGCTTATTTCAGGCTGGGGTTTAACTGGTATTTGGAAGACTTCCAGTGGTCACAGAGTGATTGAACCTTGTGCTTTAAAATAAAATACAAATGGCTTGACAAACCACTGGGAATTTGGGCAGCCAAGGAGAAGAGGCGGGGAGGGGCTGGCAGAGGCACATTCCTGACTCTCATCTGGATGGGATGTTAGAGTGCACCAGTCCTTGGCTGGTGTCAAGGATTTCTTGGAAAAACAAATCTGGGAGAGGGCCCACAGAGCTCTCAGAGCCTTTCCTGGGTGATCCAAGAGTCCTGGCTCGGTGTCCACTGTTCTGCACACCTTCTGTTTCTGTAAAAGCATTCAGAAATTCTGTCTGCATTTTGAGCATGGTAAGTAACAAATGTATAAGGCAGATATGCTTTAATGAGTAAGAATTCCAATGTTGTTTTCTAGGATTTATAAATACACTTATTCCTTAGAGAGACTTAAAGCCTAAGAAGTTCTTAAAAAGAAAACCACTCAGAGCAATTTAAAACAATTTTTAAAAGAAAGGCACGAAGGTAGGATGACGCAGATATTGATCTTGGCTGAGTTATCAGTGCCAAGAGACAGATGGCATTCACTGACTCATGGTAATAATCACAGAGATCAGCTTTTAATACACTGATTGCCAACATGCAGAGAAAAACATGATCAATAATCTATTGCTATTTTCTATTCTTTTCAGCCAGTGCTGATGGAAAACAGGGAGCATTGGGGCTGTGCTATACACCAGTAGTAGTGAGTGTTCAGCTGAGCACGACCCCACGTGACGACAGAAAATATATTCTTAACTTTTTGTTCCAAATCTTTCTGCATTCTCCTCCATATTCAGAAGTGACTCTGAGCCTACAGAGTCCTGCTTAAAATCAAGTGCCTCTAAGAGTATCCACAGCACTTTCAGAGTGTGTGCTGTGCAAGGGAATAATTTGTGAATCACACCACATAGGCTCAGCTTCTCTACAAATTCATGGGAGAAACAAAGGCCAAAACATCAGCAGAAATGTAGCTGGATGCCTTCCAGCAGCTCAGGTGAAAAACCAGTGAACTCCAGTATCCCAGCCTGTAATAACCAGGGTCTCAGCTTCAGTGCTTCAGCCAAGAAGTTTGGTGTGTTTAAATCCTTCTCTGGTGTTTATGAAGAGTTGTCAGTGTATGTTTCCCAGAGGAAAATTAGTGGAGACAGCCACACCCAGTCAGAGATGATGCACAGTAGAAAATTCATGACATAAATGGAGACACACCATTTATGTGTATGTGCTGGAGCTGTTCAGTTTTCTTGTACACACACAGGCAGTTTCAGTGACCTGGATCCACAAGGCGTTACAGGAGGGTGAAGCGGTGGGATCTGTAGCTGAAACTCCTCTGTGGACTTTGAGCAGGACTCCTTTCGGTTCTCCTGGGCAGACATTAGGATGACGACATGGAATATTCCCCATCCAACCATTTGTGCCACAGCAAGAAGATCGAGCTGGCATCAGCAGCAAAAGAAATTATGGATGAACATCTTCAGGGCAGACGTTTGATTTGGAGGATGCCTGTTAACTCCCGCAGTGGAGGGCAGATTACCCAGCTCCTGCCCCAAAGGCTTGTTCCTAACTACTCCAGGGGAGAAGCTCTGCCCTACTGCACTGTAATAATCTCTCCTCTTTCCTAGCAGGCTGCTGTGGTTTTCCATTTCCTCTAGCTGGCTTAGCCACGGGGCTTTTGCATTTTTTGTCTTCCTTTTATGTAACATGAATATCAGGTAGTAAAGATCAAGTGGTTTGATGTCTGGCTGATGCATCACCTGGGTTTAATAACTCAGTGTGGGGCATTAGAGGGAGATGGGCAGAGGAGGGGGTAGGATGGGCATGGGAGATGATTTCCAGATTCTTTCTCTTCCTATTGTGTCCAGAGTTCAAAAGCAACAAATGCCAGAGTCTGCAAAATGCAGACAAAATTTCTCTACTTTTCTCTGCTTTTGACTTTTCCCTAACACTGGACCAATAGAGCAGTAGTAGATTACTAGCAGTATACTAGCAGTAGTTACTAGTAAACAGTAGAAATATAATCAGGAAGAACTAGAAGAATTCCCATGATGGCAGGAGTTTGTTTATATAGTATAGGAGGCAGGAATAAAGGAATTTGGAGTCTTTTCTGACCATGAAAGCCAACGAAGTCTAATGCAGCTTGAAATCCCTCAGGCACACCAAACAAAGCACCCGAAGAGGAACAGCTGGACTGAATTTGACTTAAAAGCCACCATAACTGGCACTGGCCAGTAGTCTCCAGTACAGGGATGAGTAGGGTGATTTTCCAATAGCATAAATTATAGCCTAGTTGAAGTTTTGACTCCACCATTTCAAATTCATGAGCTGATTGAGAAATTTGCTCTGATCTTGCTAAATGCAATAAATTGGGCAATGAAGGAGTAGCCTTACATGTGCATCCCCATAACTTAGACTGAGATAACCACACAGTTTTATTGAACACACAGCAGCCTCTTCGTTCACTGAGAACCACAGCCTGATTTCAAAAGCTTTCCTCTGCTGAAATCTTCCATATCCTGTCCTTAATCTCTTAAACCATCTCAACCCCGGAGCACAAACATTAGAGAAAAACAGGGAGATACATTTTCATTCCATGTGCTTCCTCTGCGTGGATGTGAATGGCATTCACAATCTCTTCGCTGGCCCATGTGGTTTTGTCAGCATCTGTTTCTTGGAAGTGAAGTGAGTTGCATGACCTCTTCCATAATTAAATTCAATTCACTGCTGTTGAAAAGAATCCATATCATATTCTTACTTCAGTAAATGCATAAAGCTCCAGCTCACAGTTACCTCTTCCTCTCCTTCCTCTGTTTCTCCCATTACAAAACTGTTTCCAAACTTCAGTGCAAGCATGGCCAGAAATATTTAATTTCAAAATACATATATATTACTCTTCAGATAATCCCCACTATTCCTGTGCCATGCTTTACCTTAAACAATTCTTCTTTTTCACTCCTCCATCTTCCCTCAAAGTTGTAACAAAAAAACAGCCAAAGCCTTTCTCAATCACTGCTTTAAGCCAAGTTTTTATATTTTCTACTTTCAGCCAAGATGTCCAATTTAAAACAGACATAGAACAATGCCAGAGAGGAGACCTCTATATATGCAAGATTTTAAAAGTTTATAAAGGTGAGCTTTGCCTCAAATTAAAATTTATTTCTGCTAAAGTTCATCCTGTCTCTTAAGATACCCTTTTTAACTGTCTAAAATTTCTACAAGTCTCTCAGTTATCAAGGATTCCAGCACTGAACTCAAGCAGCCAGCCTGGTTTCTCAGGCTAATCCTGACTACTTCCATATGGAGCATCCTTTGGTACCATGTGAAGTGCCTGACAAAGTCCTCATGCAGTTTGAATGACCTTTAAATGAAATAAAATCATGCTTGGGGGAAAAAATATAAATTTTTTATTTGGTTCATATTCTTCCCAGGAAGCATTTTCTTCCATTTTGCCTCCTGCTGCACATACTCCTGCTCACACTAGGTGGGCACCATGTCCAGCCAACCCTTCTCTGCTGGCAGATTCAAAAGGTGTTTCTTTCTCTTGTTTTTTAAGAACTCTAATTAAATTTTTACCAATGTCTTTTATGGCCCCTAACTAAGAAAATCAGGTAACCTGTTCGAGACTTAAGCTTGTACTGCTCACTGAGATGAAGAATTCCATTTCCTTCCACGTGTGTAATATAAGCAAGTCATGGAGCAGATTCCCCCTGGCTCGTTTTGGATTTGGGACCTGCCCAGTCCAGGCACACTGGGCAGGACAAAGAGGAAGGTGATGACCCATTAAGGCTCCCCTGGTTATAATATCCCAATTTCCACGAGGCTTAGATAGCTTAACCACGGCAATGCAAATCTTGGTGCTGCAGCTGCTGCCTTCGGACCTTTTTTCTCCTTGGCTTTCAGACACAGAACACAATTTTAGATGTGCTCTGGGCATTGTCTTTGGATGCTGACCAAGACTGTCCAGCACTTTGCTGCTCTCAGAGACTTTTAGCTGTTCACTCAGACAAGTGTTTCCCACTGAACAGAGAGAAGCAGGATATTGGAGGCAAGATTACGTCCCCCCATTTCCCAGCACTGAATCAAACAAAACCTTCTTCCACCCACACATTGCTGTCTCAGCTTAACAACAAAAACAACCTGCCAATCTCTCCCCACACAGAAACCTTTAGAGTTTTCATCAAAAGTAAAGGGAAGGTACTGCAAAATTTCTCAAGCCCACCAGGCACAAATTGCTGTAATTCCTTTCAAATTATCTGCTGTTATTTTCTTTGAAATCACTGGATGAATCAGATGAGAAGCGAGGGAGTGGGGTATTTCCTGTAGCAAAAACATGCCACAAATAAAGACAAGAAAGTTTTGCTCCTCTCTAGAGCAGCACTTGTTGGCCAGAACTGTCAATATTTCTGAGCAAAAATTTTAGTCCAGAGAGTCAGGGAGGTAAAAGCAAATAAGAGCCTTTAAATGCCGTTGTAGGTATGAGGGAGATTAATCTGGGGAAGGCCACCAGCAAAAAAAAATTAATTAATTAAGAAGAACCTACTGTAAATAGGGACAGGAAAATAACAGAGTGAGATTCAATCTTGATAAAGCTGAGACAGCTGCAAAAAAGAAAAGCAACAAAAATATATGCACTGACAAGGAAGGAAGAGAACTAACGATGAATACTCTGATGGAGTCTGATGGAAAGAATATGGCAGAGCAAAAAACTGAATTTAGGTATTCCCAGACCCACAGCCATGGGGCTATGCCGACTTCCTGGAACCAAGGGGGAAAAAATAATGAATATTAACAAAAAGCTCACAAGAGTGACTAGTTTATCCAAGCTGTAGGCTAGGAAGAGCTCTGGGGTATCATATGATTTAATGATGTGTTAAAAGAACAGAATCAGGAACTTCTTTGAAATATATACACATATATATGTGTGTGTGTGTGTGTGTGTGTTTGTGTGTGTGTGTATATATGTATATATAAACTAATCATATCTCACATATGTATTTTTATATATACACCCCTAGGTAGAGAAAATCTAGGAAAAATTATCAAAGTGAAGGAGAAACATTCCCAACAAGACCTATTGTATAACAACTCCCCTGAGGAAGTGATGAGCACAAAGTTTCTTGAAATACTAAACACGAGTTTTTTTCCAAACCAACAAGTGTGGCCTGGAGAGAAAACCTGTGCTGGCAAAGAGCATTTAATGTCCTCTCCCATCTCTGGTTTGTGAAGATCTTTGGGGACTGAAGGAGCCACGGAGATGTTGACAATGCTTTCCAGTGGTTTGCCATCAGTCCAAAGGGAGGAAACAGCTGGAGCGTTCCTAGAGCATCTCATGCAATCTCCCAACCCAGGTCATCCTAATCCACCTGTTGCCCTGGAACATGATGGAGCCAAGAGTGGAAGTGGCTAATGCCATGGAACATCTGGTCTGCTCTAAAGAGCTATGCCCTGTCATTAACAAGGACATTGTTATTTCCTTATTATTGTGATTCCTCGTTCGTTCCATGAGGAAAAGCAGAAAAACAAGGAGGAAGATATACAACACTGAGGAGGCAGAGGAACAACATTTTTTCTTATTTTCCAAGCTTCTTTCCAGTGCATCCCTGCACTGGACCCACTTATCTCCAGACCCACCTATCTCCAGACCAGAGAGCCAAGGGCAGTGTCTTTGCTCAAGAAAACAAACTTGTGTACCCTCTGCACGTGGGTTTTGCCTATGAATCACCTTCTGGTGTCATTCCAGATATTTTCTGTGCATTTATTAAAACCATTCCAAGAGTGGGATGGATATGAGATGAAAGATATCTTGATAGAAGAAGCTGTAATTTCAGATGGAATTGCTTCAGGACTTATGGGTCTGAGAAAACCATGCAGATGTATTTCTGAGCATTAACTTATCACTGAATAGGCACTGTTTCAACATAATTTATATTTCAGTCTTGGGATTTCCCTGACAACCTCCTCCAAATCACTCCCGTCTGTTAATGTCCTGTCAGATTTAATGATTCTGGCTTCTCTGACAGTTTTATCCTTAATGTGAAATAAATGCCTTCCTGATGCTTCGTTCTGTGTTGCTGACGATGTGATAGATCAACATTTTTATTTATGTTTGTCTTTTGGCCTTCAGAGGATAATCAAAGCTGGCCACTGAACGCCACGAAATGGATCCTTTGGGCTTCACTGGAAGTTAGACCATTCCCCTCACCAGGTGGGAATGCGATGGTCACTGATGCAGACACGGAGGGGATTGGCCTCAAAACAGGGGAATAAATCTCAAAGGAAACCACTCCTGCTTGGTAACTAAAGACAGACGAGTTATTTGAGAGACAAAATATTTTCACCAGAGGAAGTAGAAAGAAGGGAAAGTCCTGAGGCTCTTGGGACATCACAGGCACAGGACCAGTTGCATAAAGAACACACCAGAGGAAGGGAGGTTTGTCCTCACTAAAACTTCTTTCACTCTATGCAACCCAATATCCAGGTTTCACAGTGCACACAACCT
The DNA here is from genome assembly GCA_013398955.1 of Callaeas wilsoni. Lineage (NCBI taxonomy): Eukaryota > Metazoa > Chordata > Aves > Passeriformes > Callaeidae > Callaeas > Callaeas wilsoni. The sequence goes on from VWPU01017325.1 coordinate 21,048, forward strand.
CCATAACCAGCCCTGGTTTATCATCCACCAGTATTTACTCCAGACACAACATTTCTTTACAACCTCCATAACCAGCCCCGGTGTATCACCCACCAGCATTTACTCCAGATACAGCATTTCTTTACAACCTCCATAACCAGCCCTGGTTTATCATCCACCAGCATTTACTCCAGACACAGCATTTCTTTACTCAGCCCTTGCAAGAAGTGACATCTTTGACTCAGAGTTTAAATTTTGCTTCAGAGAGACTGAGTCCAAGCCAATGCCAGCAGGACGGATGGTCCTCTCTGGGAAGTTGTCATCTTTCCAAAAACTAATAATTTTCTCCAGGTTTTGCCCTTTCTGGGCTGCAAATCCTTGTACCATGATCCCTCAGGAGTGATTATTATGGGAAGAGGATCACAGTAATGTGATTTGTCTCCTAGATTCAAAGGGAGGCTTCTCCAGAGGCTCTCACCAAACACGTCCCTCTCCTTTGAATAAGTGCATGGAGCCTAAACTTCTGACTTTTGTGTCAAACTTTGGTCCTTAAAATGAGGTGACAGGAAGATCTGCCTCCCCACATTGTCTCTTCCCTGAATTATGGAGGCTACAGAGGGATGCACATAGTTCTGGAAACATGACAACTGAAAACGAAGACACTCCAAGGAGGATATTCCCCATGATAAGACTTGACTCTGACTTATTTCGTTGATTTTTCCGTGCCTGCTTAATGTGACCAAAATATTTTCAGAATAGTTCAATGCAAGAAAACAGGGTGGCTCCAAATAACAAAATATGAGGTGGAGAAGAAACTCCTGTCTCCAACACAGCAAATATTTCAGAAAACAACATTTTTCATTTCACTCTTTCCTTCTCTGATTTTTTAATCTCCATTTTTTCCACAGAATAAGCCAGACCAAAAAAAAACCAACAAAAAACACCATCTCAAAACCCAAAACCTTCTCAAAAGGTCAGAATGATGAATAATATTTCATACTGCAGGTTGCAGAGTCATTGCATTCCTTTTCAACAACTCCAAAACCACATGAGAAAGTCTGCAAATACCTTTGAAGATAGCAGGGAACGAGTCCACTTACAGAGGGCCTCACTCTCCTACTTAAGCAATATTCAGCCTATAAAACCTAATAACTGGTAACAGCTTCCATTATTAGCAGCAAATCCTCTATAGGTAAATTATCCCTTAATCTGCCAGTACCACCGTCAACATTTCATTAATCTGCTTAAAGGCCTGGTGCTGCCTCAGTGGGGTAAAGGAATTTTTTCCCATTTATTTAGAGCTAAATCCTAATCTAGTTGCCATTTCTAGGCACTTCAACACTCTCTGACTTTCCAGATGTGCAACACCATTCTTTACAGCAGCAGCAGTTGGTTTCTAGACAGATTTTGAGGCCTAATTTCAGGGCTGCCAGTGTTTTATTGTAATGCGTGTATTGCTTAAATACCAGGCACTTCAGTGATCCTCGGTCATCATTATTTGTCTTCATTCTGCAAATGAATTAATTAATCCCAGGGCAGGAGAGAGGGATAAATTAGTTGTGTTTCACATGCAGTTTATGCATGTGACAAACTCCAGGTTTACAGGTTGTGCTTTCGCTCCTTTTCCAACTCAACCAAACTCCTGGAAAGGGCATTTTTTCCAGGAACCAGTTTGGTGTGAAACTTCTTCAACCCAGAATATGAAATGCTGTCATGCTGTGTGCTGATGTGCTGGCCCATTTAATCTTCTAATATAAAAGGCACCACTGCATGTGGAGTTACTGTTTTCTGATAAAAATAGTCAGGGATTTTTGGTGGTAGCAGCAGCACTTTCAGCAATCACCATAACAGAGTGAAGTAATTTAGGCCCATTAGGTCTCAGCTTCTTACAAATCCTTTCTCAAACCAATTTCTGTATTAAAATCATTTGTTTCAACAACAACAACAGAAAGTAAAGTTATTATATTCCTAGAACTCTCCAGCATGCAGAAACAGTGGAAATAACAACAAAATTCCTTAAAAAAAAAAAAAATTACACATACATTTGCAAACTCCTCTCTTTTGTCCAATGCCCACACCCAGCACAACCTGGAGTTCATCCTGCGTCCATTTGTTTAAACAACTAAAGAACAATGAAACATTTCTGAACATTCCTGCAACTGCCTTCTATCCATCAGCTCTGGCAGCTGCTTGGCAACTCTTCCCTTGACCTCCAAAATAAACCCACCCTCCGAAGAAAACACTGCAGACCTCTAGAGCCAGCCTGCTCGCCTGCAAAGTGATTAATTCTGGTTTGAAACCAAAGCCAGTGTGCTTGGAGAAAACATGGGAGAAAACAGAGGGAGAAAATTGTTGAACAGCTCGGAATGAATCGTTCCTGCTTTGCAGGATATTCTTACCACACTTCAGGTTTTCCAAGGGATGGAAAATGAGCACTCTGGGCAAATTTGAAAGGCTTAAGAGGAGATCTTCCTCATTATCCACCTCCTCATCCCCATGATTGTGGAGATGCCCTTTTTAAACTCACATTGAAGTCCTTCATGTTGCTCACATCTCTGTCCACAGAAATTCAAGGGCTTCCCTCTCTGAGACACCCCTGAAAATTCCTTCCATTATTCTACTGATAAAACAGGAATATTTCATAGAATAACATAGACTGATAAGAGGTGAGGGCTGAGATGAAGAGGGGCCTTATGAAACCCAGTTAAGAAACACTTGGGTTATCTCAACCAGATGTTATTAAACTCACCACAGGAATTACTGGCTTAGATATGCTGGCCTGGGTTAGGAAGTGTTCAAGCCACATGATTAAAACTGTCTCTTTTAGTTTTAAAATCCACCTATCCTTGCAGCTATTGAACTTGCTAACTTCTCTGGAATTCATGAGACAATATCAGTTTCTACTATTTTTTTTTCAGAAAATTATTTCCAAAGAAAGGCTTAAAAAGCATCAAGAGAACAAAAAGTTTCCTATTCCTTTACTAATTTTCAAGTCAATATTAAAATCAGGAATCATCTGCCTCGGGATTTATGAATTACATGAAAAGTTAGAGTTCTTACCTACCATGTACACTTTTATCTCATGCTCATCCAATTCTTTCTGGACATGTTCAGTTGTATCCAAGGAAAACTTAATCTTGACTTAAGTCAAAATAAACAATTTAAAGCATTTTAAAATCCTCTCTAGGGCTCAGGAAAAAAAGCAAACAAGCTTTGTAATGGAAGACATGATTTCATTTCACAGGCTCTTACTAAGTTTTCTTCAATTTGCTTGAACATCTGTAACAAGTTTCCAAAAAGAAAGCAACAAGTATTGCTTGTAGCTAAAGAGCTCGAGTTCATGTCCCATCTGATTTTTCCTGACAGTCCTCAAGATGCTCCTAGGAATGCCCTGGACTTTTTCTCTTTTATTCCACTTCTCCCACTCCTTCCTTCATGTATAGCAAAGAGTCCTGGGGATTCATGGCAGAGAGAGTGGGGGATCACTTGCTTGTTCCCTTTAGCAAAGAGAGGGTTCCCAGCATCCCAGGTGTGCATGGGGATGGCAGAGCTAGGGCCCCTCTAAAACACTGAGTTCCTCCTGCCTAGATGTACTTTTTGGAAGGAGACAAATAGAATTTTTGGTTTAGGCTGATACCAGGAAAAGGCCCTTCCCCCTGAGACTGGTTGGGCACTGAACAGGCTTCCCAGGGAATGGTCACAGCTCCAAGTCTGTCTGGGAAGCATTTAGAAAACACTCTCAGGCCCAGGCTGGGATTCTTGGGGGTCTGTGCAGGGCCAGGACTTGGATCCAGTGATCTTGGTGGGTCTCTTCCAAAACAGCATATTTTATATTTCTATGATAATGTATTTTTGCAACCAGCTCCCCATGCACCTGTATTTACTTAACCTCAAGTGAAGTCTGTGCTGGATATTGCTGGATAAGGTGTCATCCTCTATAACCTGGTTAAATTCTTTACTCTCCTCAGAAAAAAACACTGAAATTGTTAAAGCCAAGTGCTGAATTCATTTCAGGGCCTACCGAAGGTGATCTAAGTGTGTGGCTTACAGTTCATTGAACTATCACACATTCACTGCCTGGAAATATTTCCAATATACACAAACCAGCGAGGCAGGATGGAGCAAGGAGGTATCAAAGAGCTCAGAAGAGCTGGTCAGGGCCCAAGAAAGAGAGTGACCTGAAAAAGGTGCTCACATTGAGGTCAACAAGCTCACACCAGAGACCAGCTATGAACAGCAACTTCCAATCCCTCCAAGGACTGATGCCAGTGTTTGGTGATGCCATTGGGAATCCAATGACAGCCTTCAACTTCATCTTTCCCATGCAGATAACAGCAGAATCTGTCTATGTGTTGTCTCGAACCTCAATGTCAAAACATTCATCCTGTTCAATTAGTCAGTACAGGGCCGTGACTCAGGAGAGACCAGAATACAACAGGAAATTTGAGATATTAAGGAAAAAGTTTTATCTACTGGTCTGTTCCTGAAAGGAAAAGGTTATGGCAACTGTATCCTAAGCAAAATGTGAGAAGAGGGAAAACTTATTTTTTGTCTTTTTGTTTGTTTCTAAATATAAAAGGAAGGGAATTCCTCATTCCCTTATACAGGGCTGCACAGTTTTCTGGACAGCAAAATCAACAGGCATTACATTTCGGTGCTCAGGAAGGCAAAAGTTTCAAATGCTGAGAAAACTTCCCTTTAAAAATTCCTAAACAGTCTTAATATTTACAATGCACAATATCAAGACCATCAGAGTAAGAGCCACAAACAGCTCTTCTATGTAAAATCTTCGAGGCAGAAGAAACACTGACACGACTTGTCCTCCTTCCACCAGATATGGGAAGGAGAAGCAGAATTCTTTTGAAGTAGATGAAATTTTCTTTTGGATAAAAGTCCACCTTCTATTAGTCATCACAATGGAAATCTGGTGGAATTCAGCCACAGACTGTTGAGTTCTGCCTTTCTTTACTCTGCCTAAATTTAAGTCCTTTGTTTGCATAAATATAGAGCTCTATACAGGTGACTCAATCCCAAGCAAGAGTGACACATCAGTTCATCCCCATCACTGCAAGGTCTCAGCCTATGAAGCCTTTTGGTTTTCTTCTTTATGTTCATTTGATGCCTTAGGATTTTAGCTTTTATATTTTCATATGTTTGTAATCCTGCAGTTCTTTAGTGTGTAACTCTGAGCTCCATACAGAGAGTTAGCTACTGCTTTTCCATTTTGGTCAGACACAACAATTCCGCTCCAGGCCTGAGAATCAAGGACACCTCACTGTCGCAGGCCCCGAGAAATGGAAACAAAAGTGAGTTGGGGGGGAGCAAACTGAGAGAATGAGACAGCACTGCCTGAAGCTGGAATTGGACAATTAACCTCTGATATGCAACTGGACAGAACTTCTATCTGTCCCAAAAACGTGTGGCTGCGTCCATCCTGGGTGCAGTCTCTGCGAGACTCCTGCACTGCCCAAGGTGCACCCTGGGAAGGCCTTTCCATAAATCTCTGCCCTTTATCCTTTCACTCTGTCCAGCCTCTGCTCCAGGGCAGCCTCTACAACGCATCACATTCCCCTGTTTGTTTGTCTTACTTCAAGACAACAATTTGCTGTCCTTTTTTTCTTCGTTATTCTTTCACTCAGGCATGACTTTCTATTTGTTTCTCTTTATCATATTTGATCAATCTTCTGAAATGCTAAAGTTGCAAAATTCATTTTTTAATGAAAAATTCTTTAGACATGAAGGAATTATTAAAAAAAATTAAATCAGGAAATACTTTCCTGGTGGTGTACATATGCATCACTTCTGAGGTCTGATATTTATTAATTTTCAAAAAATCTGTGATTTGAAAACATTATTCTTCATCATAGTTCTGACAGGTGATATGTGCTTTCTCTGTGTCTTTGAGGGTATTTTTTTGAAAACAAACTTATAGATGGTTTTAAAATGTACATTTAAAAGATGTCTATTAAAACAGAAGATGAAAATGTAATATGAAATGTCCTGGTTCTGTGCCATTGCTCTATTCTGGATGAAATATCACACCTACCATTGGTTTTGTGTTTCTTTTCCTTCGTGATAACCATGTCCATGCCATAAAACCACAAAATTCTAACAGATCAACAAAGTATCCAGCTTCAGCTGAAGAAAGGCTTTCTGTTTGGTGGGGCAGCAAACACACATCCATTTTCACCATGAGCTGTAAACTTCCAGTGTCACAGGCATGGGCACTTGCTCAGGAACAGTCCACCCATTTATGCAGCCTCTCAAAGCCGTGTCCTGTTCCCAGCCCGTGTTTGCTGTGAGCAGTGAACGCCAGCCCTGTGGGGTCGGTGTCTGATGGACCGGACCAAAATACCCCTTGGCAGAACAATTCCCCCATGCCCAGATCTGTGCTGCCCTGGCTGCTCCACTTCCAGAACAAGAGCTGGCTTGGTTGAAGGTACGAGCTGAAAATAGGTGATAAATACGTGCCATGACACCAGATGTGTCTCATTTATAGTGCACAGTGAGACTTTGGAGTTAAATTCCCATTTACCCGTTGAAAACAAGGTTTTATTAATGTAAGGAAGCTTTAAGTCATCGGTGTTTCAAGGCAAGCACTGAAGATCTAACATAATTGCAGTGTTAGAAAGGTGAGGTTTGGGATTCCTAGAAGCTGAAGTTTAATCTACATGTAGAGAAAAGCGAGAGAATGGGAAAGAAATTTATCATCCAAGTTGCCCAGGTACCACTTAAATACCATAAAAAGCCCTTTCCCTCTGTCCTCAAAGCTGTCAGAAGCTGCTAGAACCCTTCCAGAGTTCTAGCAGAGCCCCTGAAACAGGCTGTTAGCATTTGTCATCCTCCCTCTCCTGCAAAACAAACCCTCCATCCATGTGTTCCACTGCAGAGCAACAAAGCAGATAATGGAGATGCCAAGAAAGGTCATTCTGTGTATTTCTTCTCCTTCCCGTTTCGCGCAGCTTCTGTGAAAGATCCTGACAGGTGGTTTGAATAAAACATCCCACATGCTTTCTTTTTTTCATCAAAGGCTGACAAAGGATAATTTGTTTGCTGCATCCCTCCTGCAATGCCTTTATTGGGAAAAGCTGCAGCAGAGGCATTTTTGGAAGCAACAGCGCTCCCAAGCATTTCTGGGTGGCTGAGCTGAGCAGCAGGTGTGGGCAGACAGATACATCAGGCTGCTCTGATGCACTGCAGGCCAACACCTTCTCTCCAAGCCAACCAGAGCTACCAGGGATTCATTACAATTGAGCCTTGGCCAGTGGGTGTCACTAAAATTAAGCTGCAAGGGAAATTAGAAAAAAGAAAATGACAAAAAAAACCCAAAAAAAAAAAAAAAAAAAAAAAAAAAAAACACACAAAAAAAAAAAAAAAACAAAAAAAAAAAAAAAAAAAAAAAAAAAAAAAAACAAAAAACAACAAAAACATGGGGGCAAGATAACCTGAATTTTAAAAGCGTTCCAGACCTTATTTTTGGCCCCAAGCCTTGTTTTGAATCCTTCCTTTGGTCAAACAATGGCAGTGAGATCAGAGCCAGGCATCCAGTGCCCGCTAATTACCAAGTGGACTGACGCTTGCGGGGAATTGCTGGTAGGACGCCTGGATGGGATGGGAAATGGTTTTTCTGAGGTATCCCTGGTGGTGGTGGCATGTTCCTTTATGGGTTTCCTACTGCCCTGTCCCTCCTGTAGTGGGGGGACGCCAGCCAGGTGACTCACTGAGGTTCTGCCCCGTGTTTACTGCAACAAACCTCCCCATAGGGAGTTGCTCACTGCGCGCAGCCTGATTTTCCCAAGAACACCTCAAAGGGCTAATTTTAAATTAACAAAAGCTTTGGAAGGCAGGGAGAAGGGAAGGGGGAGGAGGGTTTCTTGCGGGAGGAAAGAGATGGCAGAAATAGCCTCCTTCCTTTTTCCTCTCTCTTGTCGAAGATAAGGAAACATCACACGCTAAAGGCAATTTAAAAACAACTTTAAAGGCAGATAAATTTAGTCACAAGTATTTCACTGGGTAGACAGTCGAGATATAGAACAAGTCTTCAGCCAGAAAGTTTTTAGGGAAAATTACCAGTGGTTAAGGCAAAGGGGCAAAAATCAAGGAAATATGGTCGGCATTAAAATTAATGTAGGATGAGGTCATAAATCCCCAGTTCATCCATCCGCAGCAAAGGGAAGCTGAGTTGGGATGTTTCAGTATACTGTGATTGGAGGTGTCCTTCTGTAAAAAGGGTGAAATGATGAGCATAAATAGGTAATTTTCATATTGAAGAGTTCATGTTGCAGTTCTATCAAGACTCAGACTCTTTCAGAACTCTAAAAGGGTGAAAAAACTTATAATTCTAGGAGATAAAAAAGGAAGGTGATGAATGAACATCACAGGCACTGCTGTGGTCTGATGATCCTTCTGTGAAAAACTGAAAGGACTTGCAGCTCTGAGGCAGGGAAATGCCAGCAGAAAATGACACTTGGCTGAGGTTTTGCATGGAACCAAACCTGCTGGAGTCACACTCCAGATGCAATACAAGGATTGTAACTAAGTCTCCTCCTTTTATGTCTCCTTTCAACTGTCTTTTTACTACTTTACTGACTGTTTTCTCAGTGGTCTTTGGTTTATATGGAATTTGAGCCGACTTCTAAAGTTTGTGGGGCCAACAAAGATATTCTATTCATCATTGTGGTGAGCATGTATCAACCACAGGTCAGCACTAGCTCGAGGACATCTGTACAATGCTCCGTTGCACTAAGTAAACGTCTTTAATCTCTCTGTACCATCTGGAAAATAATAATTCTTTTATTTTTCCTTTTTGATTTTCTTTTCTGTTGAGATTGCAAGTATCAAAAGGCAAGCCCTTTCTCTGATTACAAAAGGATACATCAACACAAGCAGGACAAACAGGACCTGTTCCTCAGCCCTGAAGGCAAGTGGTGTGATTCATCTTATGGCCATATGGCTAAACTTTTGTCCATGTGAAAAAAAAGGGTGGCCTCACCCACACCTCCTCCTGGGAACAGGCTCTGACCCGTGGTGCTATTTGAACCATCTCTGAGCATTTTCTGGGAAACAGAAAAATGGCATGGAATGAAAATGTTTCAGGGAATAGATCACTATGGAAGATTGCAGGCCCGGCCCTGGTCATCTTTAATAGCATAAACCCAGCTTAAGTGTACAATGCCCAAGACAAAAAGACAGAAGGTTGATTTGGACCTGTAGTTATTACTAAAAAATAAAGAAAAAATATGTTTTTTCCAATTTTGGTTTTGGTTTGGCTTCTGTTAACTCAAACCACTGGTCGTGAGCACCTCCCAGAAGGAAAATACCGACTCAAATGCAGCAGGCAGCTCATACACAATCTAGCACATGCTCTGGTGCACTCCCAGCCTTTTTTTGCTTTGTTTTCCAGCCCTGGAAATATGTGTTTCCAGCAGATATCTTACACCAGTTCATGAGGGGGAAATGCCATTAAAGAACATGACTCTCTTGACAGAGCAGTGCTGGTGTGCACTGCTTGGCTTGGCTGTGGTGCACTTTGACACACACAGCAAGGAAAGAATCATCACGCAGATAATCCTCCCCGAGTGCAGTGAGAAGGAACTGCTGGTGCCACAGAGCAGAAAAGGTTTCCAAAGCTTGGATTCTAATTTCCTGATCTTTAAAAAGAAATTGCTCATCTGCAGCTAATCATGTTTGCCCCTTTCGCTGTCTCCAAGAGCAACATTTTCCAAGGTGCTTTTAATGAACTGAACAGCCTCCTAAAGACTCAGGAGAGACAGAGAGGCTGTCAGAGACAAATCCCTTTATTTGATTAGGCTTCACAGGATCTTGGTACATTCCTAACCGAAAAGAACACAACAAAGATTGATCCTCCTCCCACCCAAGTCAGTTGGACTTTTTCTCCAAGGCGGGACCAAATCCAGCACATACTAATTAGAAATGTGTTTTGATGAAAGGTTGTTATGTGGTGTGAGGCGTGGAACCAGGAAAGCAGGTTGGGTTGCAGGAGAGACACAGCTGGAGGTGAGTTCCAAAGGGAAGAAGACGAGGAGAGGCCAAGGTGGCAGGTCTGACCACGAAAGGCTCAACAGGGAACAAGAAGGAGCAACCACACAACTTGAACCTCACCTCTCGTGGGGGCTTGGGCCCTTCTGTGGGACACAGTGCTGTGACCCCACCTACATTCCCAACTCTGGGCCAATAGATAAAGGCATTTCTTCATAACCAACTGCTTCATGTGCCTTGGCAGGAAAGCACATAGTTGGGAAAGTGTTTTGTCAGAGGCAGTCTGGCTGAAGGTTTGCTTGTAGCACTCTTTGCTGGAGTTCTGTTGGGCTACATTTCTCATTTACAATCTGTTCTGCTTTTGCTGCTGCGTTTTCTTTAAATATAACTTCTACTCTGTCTAAAAGAGCATTTTTCCCCAAACTCAGATGAAATGCTCAGAATTCTTCATTTAGTCGTTTAGTGGATTTGGTGGCAGATTCTTGCAATTACCTGCACGTAACACGGTCTCATAAACACCTTTGACAGAAATCACAAGGCACATTCTGCACTTCTAGGCAGAGTCTGTGGTTTGCCTGTCAATTTATCTCCCACTTTTATGCTCTCTCTTTTTCTGGAAGCCAAATATTGCGTAAAATTTGAGCACATAATTTGAATCATCTCAACATAAATTGAAATGTTGTCAAAGGTTTATTCACAAGTTATAGATTCAGTTCTAGAGAAAAATAGACTTTTCTTTCTGCTCTGTTCTTTTGATGATAATCTACTTTTGAACAAATGAAAACCCACTTCAGTTTTCATCTGCAGATTTCCTGACAAGTGAAAAATTGACTAATTCCGTGAAATAACATTTTCGTACATGTTTTCCTTCTTCGGTACAACAGAGATTTGGCCAGGACAGAACACCAGCCTGCCAGGATTATGTGGAAGGCGTAGGATTCGTGGTATTTCAGACCCAGTCAACACAATTAAGCCAGCTTTGTTCTATTTTAAATTCACAGAACACGGCGATCACCTTAGAAGTAACTTCCAGAAAGTTTTTATTTGTTTTGTTTTGTTTTGTTTTGTCCTTAAACGATGCAAGTTCCAGGCTGATTTCCAGAACATTTAAATTTCAAACCTGAATAATCAACTTCTGAGGGATTACCTGAGCTGAACCTGCAGGTCCTTGACAAGAACTACCTGTTGAGAACACACAGAGTTCTGTTTAGCTTCAGGCCTTCTGTAACTGCCAAACTATATCTTTTCAGAAGTATCTGGCAAAAATCTTCAATATCTCTGACCAAACTTGCTGGGTAAATGAAAAATAAGATAATCTATAAAGCCCTCCAATGTTCCAAGAGTGCTGGTCTATGCCGATGTTAAAAAAAAAAAAACCTCAGATGCCTACATTAAAAAATATGAGCCATTATTCTATTTTTGGTTTTCTATTCGATTGCAAATTGATTAAACCAGGTTAAATCTAGCTCAGTCTTTTCAGAGCTATGATAACCCCAAAGCAAATTGCATCCTCAGCTTGCTGACAGGAGTCCTAAGGGTCAGAACTCTAAATTCCATTACTTTGGTGGAGTGCCAGGTATTTTGGAAAGACAAAAGAAGAATCAAGTAATCTTCATATGCATCTTCGCAGATGCAAATAATTTTAATAAAACTAATGTGTTGCCTGGGGCTGTGTGCACCCTGGAGCCTCATTCAAGTTTTATTCTGAATGTAAAATAAAACCTATCGAGCAGTTACCATTGATTTATGGGAAGAGAGAGGGGAATATTATTTTTATTTCATTTCCAAACTGTTGTGGAGCCAGTAATGGGTAAGAATGATCTGTGCCGAATACTATGATGTAGTTTAGATTGTGGTTACTGAGTTTTGGTTATAACATAATATCAGCAGAGAAAAATGGAAAAGGAAGAATTTTCAGGCATTTTCTGGGCTCGCTGTACTCTTAGTTTCCAAAACATTTTTTTGTATTTGGTATGAATTTGAACATTATTTACCTACTCATATCTAAGTTGTTAGAAAAGAAAAATCTGGGACATTGAGATTCAAAACATGGAAGCCAAACACTCTGACCCCATTATCTGACAACGAGCTCTTGCTGCTTTTACAGTCACAGAAGGGTTTGGGTTGGAAGCGATCTGAAAGATCATCTCCTTTCAATCCCTCTGCCATGGGCAGGGACACCTTCCACTATCCCAGGCTGCTCCAAGCCCCATCCAACCTGGCCTTGGACACTTCCAGGGATCCAGGGGCAGCCACAGCTTTTCTGTGTAATGTGTTCCAGGGCCATACCACCTTCACAGGGAAGAATTTCTTTCTAATAGCTCATCTAAACCCTCTCTCTGTCAGTTTGCAGCCATTCCCCCTTGTCCTGTCACTCCATACTCTTGTAAACAGTCTCTCTCCATCTTTCTTGCAGGCTCCCTCCAGGCACTTCAAGGCCACAACTGGGTCACCCTGAAATCTCCTCTTTTCCAGGCTGAACAAGCCCAACTCTCTCAGCCTTTCCTCCCAGCAGAGCTGCTCCATCCCTTTGATCACCCTGGTGCCTCCTCTGGACTCTCTCCAGCACCTCCACGTCCTTCCCATGCTGGGACCCCAGGGCTGGAGGCAGCTCTGCAGGTGGGGTCTCACCTCAGCAGGGCAGAGGGGCAGAATCCCCTGCCTCGATCTGCTGCCCACACTGCCCGGGCTATGATTGGCTCAGCCTAATGATTCAGTCGTTAGAGGAGAATGTGAAACTTGCATCATTTTTTGGAAATAAAATGTCTCTGGACATTACTGGAAGCTTAAGGCAGCTATATTGTAACTGAGGCATCTCGAATAGATGTTAAAATGGAAACGGGTTCAACCTGGTCTGCTGTTTCCAAGCACAAAGTCAGAAAGCAAGGGAATTCTGTCATTGTAACAACTGTCCCTATAGCTCTCCTTACCTTGACAGCCCTAAAATTGTGAAAACCCATTAAAATGTCATTAAGTTTTCAGAAATATCTTTAAAAAGCAGGGAGCTGGGATGTCTCGGAGATTCCGGTATTAAAGTGAGCCGTGTGCCACCAATTTCTGCCTCTCCTCAGTTCTTTCTCTCACAGAATAAGCCGAAGGAGGTTGATTAAATACAGAGAAATGATTCTTTTGGCTCCTTGGCAAGAGAAGGCTCCGGGATCATCCACTCCACACCGCTTCCCTAAAAAGGAGATGAGGGTGCTCTCTGCAAAGTTCTTCTCAGGGAATGCTGCGGGAGTGATCAGGCACTAATGACCCTCCTGTGCCTCCTGGGCCAGGGAAAGGTCTGGTTTTTCAGCACGTTTGCCTTGGTAGCAGCGCTGCTTTTTTCACATCCCCGTTTTCTGTTGAATCAGTGATTTGGTTGTTTCAGTTCCAAGTTTTCTTAATGGTTTTTTTTTCCTGCTAACCTTGGTAAACAGTCCTTCACTTGTCAGGTCCTGACTGATTATTTTCACCTGGCTAAAGACTCTGCATTTTTCCTTCTTTGGTAAAAACTTCATGGATGGAGACATTTATTCCCTGATAGGAAACCCAAATTAACAGATAAAAACCAAGATTTTTGTGTAGCCAAATGGTTGTACTTTTTTTTTACATGAAGAGAACGGAATTTTTCTGTTTAAGTCAAGGCTACATTTTGTCTGGGAATCCATAATTGCTCACCCAGCTAATTAATCTGAAAAATACCATGTGATTATTTTTGTGAGGAACCATCCATCACTGGCTTAGCACTGGAAGTGCACCATGGCTATAAAACTCCAGCTGAAATAGGCCAGCCCAATGGAATAACACACAGATCTTTGACTTCAGCTGGTTGAAGACTATTATATTTATTTATTTTATGCTTTGGTAGCTACCAAATCGAGAACCCATTCTCAAGTATGGATTTTTATTTGATTCCAGATACCTCAAAGCCTATTTTTAGTGAAATCCTCTTCATTTTGAAATCAAATCATATTGATTTCACCAAAAGTAGAGTTTCACTTTTAAATCCTTTTAATGGGATATATTATCTTTCACACTGAGTTTCCTTCAATCCAATGCCAAAACTTTTCTCCTCAAAGAAGTGATGGGTGGAGATCAGTCAGCCTCATTAGCTGGGAATTAGGAATGTGTAGGCCTGTAAGGCTCTGCTATGAATTACTCTACACATCTTATGCCAATAGGGACAGAAGGCCCTTAAGACACAATTCTGATGGGTACTGAAAAGTATTAAAGGCGAGACAGAAGTTCCCTGATTAATTCTGATTGAATCCCAAAATGTTTTGTGTTGGAAGAGAGCCTGAAGACCATCCAGTTCCAACCCCCTGCCATGGGCAGGAACACCTTTCACTGTACCAGGGTGCTCCAAGCCCCGTCCAACCTGGTCTTGAACTGTTTCATTTCCAATTTTTACAGCATCCACTCCAAATCACAGGGGAATTTTGCTTTTTATTTTGCAATGAGATCCTGCGTGTTAGAGTACAAAAGTGCCAGTTCCATTCTCAAACTCCATGCTGTTAAGAAATAGGAATTGAAAAATTAAACTCAGTGAATAAATATTCCCTGAATATCCTTAAGCCTATTAGGACAGAAGCAAACAAAAGACAGTTGGATGGGGACACTTTATATATCCTTGATTTGAAGTTTTCTTTCTTCTCTCAATTCCCCTTCCTCTTTATTGCAATCACGTATTGCTGTTGTCATTACACGCTTTATTTCATTTTCAAATTATAGAAGGGCAGACAGGACATTTTAGGTAGTCACTTTTAATGTAATAATAACTCGTGATGTCATTTACAACGAGTGCATTCAGAGAGACGTGCAAGCTGAATTGGGGCTGCCACATGCTGCTAATTTTGGATAAAGCAGCAGGTTTACACTCCAGATTTGGAGGATGTCGGAGCATTCACCCTTCTCACTCCTAATTTACACAAAGGGCAACTGCAGCGTGGCTGAGTTTATTTGCTATAGCAGCAAACATCTTGGCACAGGCTGGCACTGGCACTGAAAGCAGAAAAATGTCACCAGAGGCCGTTTCCTGCACACAGCACTGGGATTGCTCAAAAATCCCCGCTGGAAAAGAGCCTGCTGAGCCATAAAGGGCTCCTCGTGCGTAAATGACACCGATCCTGATGCTGGAACAAGTGGTTAAAGACTCTGCAAGCTCACAAAGAGCACGGAGAAAATGCCTCAGAAGTCACGATTCGTCTTGTGTGCTGTGCTCCCCTTTTGTGTATTCCCAAGGCAACTGTAAAAGGTGGGTCAGGATGGGCCATCCGTTCATCTGGCCCTAAAAGGTGACGAGTTCAGATATAGAATTTCAAGGATGAGATTAAAATTGGCAGGTTTACCTCAAAAGGAAAGCAGCACTTCACACAATTCTGATATTCAGGTATCAATCTGTGTCAGGGGTGCTCAGACCAGACCAGCATTTCATACATGCCCTCAAAACCCAAAAAACCCATCTGTCTGTCACAGGGGATGCAAAAGCAAAGCTCTTCCCCTCATTTTGCCCCATTTTTGCTATAAAATGGAAAGCAGACCAATGCTGCAGTAAACAAAATGCAACTTTGCTTCAGCTGGGACACTTGTTTTTGAACATGAAAGTGATTACAAGAAATGTTAGCTATGATTTTGACTTAAAACCAGATAAAATCTCTTGACTAACCATCACTTTCCTGATCTGAACAGTTGTCTGTTCTCACACTTAAAATTTGTGTCTGATTTGCAGACTTAGATAGCACAACAGGCACAATTAGCCATGAGTTTTCCTGGGAAATCCTGACTCAGATATGTTAATGAGCTCGTTTATTAAAAAAAGGCCTTTATTTTTCAAAATCCTTAGCAATAAACTGAAAAGCCCAAACCACAGATGAAAATAAAGGCCATGCACTGGTGAACAGTAGGTAAGGACACCTGAACATAGAATATTTCTGACCATAAAGAAGCCAAGAAGAGAGTAGATCTGTATTTTCTGTATGACTCTGGGCAGTGGCTTGCCTTTGGATTTTGATCACAGATCAAAGTTATCCATAATATAAATTCTCTTTGCTTGTATCTGTCTAGATGTTGAATATTTTCGGGTAATGAGAATATTTTATATTAGTTGCCATTAAAACTCACAGCAAAGCAGAAGCTCATATTAGAGTTTCACTGGGGTGCCATGGAATTAAAAATCAGTAGTAAAACTCTGGTTCAGACACCTGGCATTTAGTCTTGGATTTGTGATTAGTATTGTATGTGAGGCACAACACACTGGTTTGGCATTTCATAACTGTTCACCTTTATAATGGAAAAGATGAAAGGAAATATTAAATCAGAATCCCACTGGCCACAGAATCCCACATAATCCCAGAATGGCTGGGTTGGAAGGGACCTTAAGGACCATCCAGTTCCAACCTTTGCCATGGGCAGGGACACCTTCCATTATACCAGGTCCTCCAAGCCCCATCCAGCGTGGCCTCAAACACTTCCAGATCTGTGGCGGCATGGGAGAAAAAAAAATCTGGATTGTTTAGCAAGCAAAGAGACAGAGATGATCTCATGGAAAAGTTAATTTGAAGCTTCCCCAGCCCAAGAGTGGTGGTGATGTGACTTGGATATCTGTCTGCAGTGGAATGAAGGAGCAAAGGAGATTTCCCTGAGTTGCTGAAGTCAGCACACAATGTCCTACAACTCCTTTCAGGAACATTTGTTGATGGCACAACAGATTCCCATCCCAGAGATTCAGAGCACAGGGACTCCTCAGGGGGTTGCAGCTGTCCATTAGTGCTGTTAAAACCTTAAAAAAGTATTGACATGAAATTTATTTCCTTTTTTAAAAATAGCTCAAAATAGGTACCCAAAAGCTTGGACTCATGCCATGATCGAAAGCCAATCACCACAAGCACCAGGGTTCAGTGAGGATCAGAAGGATGATGTTGGGGCACCATGGGTCAGGACGATGGGTGTCAGAGGCAGTCTGATCTGAGATCCCAGTGGATGTGAGGTTGCCACAGCTCCACATCCCTCAGCCCTGCCTGCTGTGAGGTCCAGTGTGTGTCCCCACAGCTGTGCACACACCCCACAACCTCCCCAGAAGCTGCTTGAGACCTTCAGACTCTCCAGCAGCCAACTTGCCACCCTCTGGCCCCTCTAGTATCTGCCCCAGGGCCATGGTGTCTGCCAGGCCTGGCTCACAGACCTCTCCCCTTCTCTGCAGCTGGGCTGAAGTTCTCTTAACCAACCAGGCATATCCACGTTCCTCAGGGAAGCACTCATAGCCTGGTCTCTCCAGCTCCTGCACCCACAGGCACAGGAGCCCTGTAAGCCACGGCCCCTTCTCCAGCTGCTGGCTTTAGGACCCACACAAACCTGTGGGGGCCCCTCACCCAGGAAAATACCTGGAAAAGGAGTTTAATAAGGAGACAGGGCAGACAGAGCTGAGCAAGTGCAGAGTGTGCCCAGCCCAAGTTTTTAACATGTTCTACAGCTTTTATCCCCTTATCTCTCTGTTTTCCCACACTTGCTCCTCCCCAAGCCACATTGATTGGTCCTTCTCCAAATATCCTACAATAACTTTCACACATTCTCACAGCTCCTGTAAAATCATCCCACGGTGAGTTTTATGTGCTCTTCAAATCCTCCTCCTTTCATCACTGTTCCTGTGAGGGCAGTAAACCCTGCAGCTCTCAGGATCCCCTTGGGGAGCATTTCTTTGGCCAAGCCATCTCAGTGGGTCTCAGCTGCTCACCAGCCCCGGCAGTGACTGAGACAGAGAACTCCATTGGCACCAATCACGTTATTGGGTTTCCTCCACCCAATTTTAGTTCCTTAACGCCTTGATGAGCCTTTGGGTTTATGGTGATTAGCTGTTAATCACCTATGCTAACGGCTTAGGGAAACATTCTGCCTGGTTTATTGCTCTTTCTGGCCAGCCCTTCCATGGCACCAAGCGTGACTTGCACAACTGCTAATCCAAAAATAACTTCCCAAAGTCTGGGGAGCCCTGTCTGGCCAACATCTCGTTGTGCTCTCTTCCTTTCAGCCACCCTGTGTCAATCACCAGCCTCTCCTCACCCACATCTGTGAAGATCTGAGAACCTGTAAACCTCTTCCCGATAAACAGCTTCTGTTCCATTTGTTGGTGTCTGCCTTTCCCTGCAGCTCCCTCCCTCCAATTAAGCCACGAGTTTTATTTCTGAGTTTCCCTCTCATTCACTCTGAGACAAAGATGTGTGATGCTGACCACTCTGCCCCATTCACGTCTCTACTCAAAGCTCCTTTTCCCGGGAAGACTCACCAAGTCAGCTGGTGAAATGTTTTCTCCACCCCACCGTGAGATAAAACGGCAAGAATGAGGAGATTGGTGAAAATCAGCAGCAACTGCTTTATCAGAGAAATATTCTAGATCTTGCAGACTGGTTTTTTAAAGCAAAGAAATCGATTTTGAAGCACGGTCTTCATGAAATATTTTCCCTTCCCCATAGCTGGTAACAAACCTGAGGGTATCTTCCTTCCACACTCACCCCAGCAGCCACAGAATCCACACCTGAGGCAAGGAGAAGAAAAAGCTCCACCTGCCTGAGCTGAATACCAGCAAATTTAGCAGTACCCCAATATCCAGTCTTGAAAACCCGAATAAGAACAGATTGTTCATTTTCTCCCTTTATTTTAGCAGCTTTTGCAGGACATATTTTTTCTGTACTCTTTGATGCTTTACTGGAGCAGGGACTCTGCTCTGAAGGTGTGGCCATGGCACAACTCGGAGGATTTACGCAGCCTCAAGGCATTTTACCTTGGCCTTTCCAGCACGCTGGTTTAATTTAACCCAAGGCCAAGAATTAAAATATTTTAAAAAACCCACAACAATCCATGCCTGGTTACATTTGTGCTTGTGACCTACGCCTGTCAGAACAGGAGTTGGACAGGACAAAGCACAATGCACTTCCTTGCTTTTATTGCTCTCATTCACTTCATGTCATGCCAAAGAAGGTTGATTTAGGAAGTTCTAGTAATTAACTGCTGATGTTTTTGACTGCTGTTCCCAAGGGACCCACAATGACTTGTAATTGTTGTTCTGTAGGAAATGCTTTCTGGAACGATTGTAGATAACATATATTCTCTGCATGGCTTTACTTTTACTTGATTATTTTTTTAAGCCAGGAACATGATTTCTTTTCCTTTAAGCAGAAGTCACCTGTTCCCTGCATCCTGGAAACCTCATAAATTACCTTTCTCCTCGCAGACCATGCTGACATTTTGCTGTCAGAGTCCACAAAATAAATAAGTTCCTTAATTCAGTTACACATTAAATATAGACTATGTGAAGTGGAAAAAATGAGAGTAAAAATTAATGCTGTTTTTATACTTTAAGTTACCAAGTGCCTTTCTTTGCTCTTAGCAGCTGAGAAAACTTGAAAGGAGGAGGCACAGGAGCAATGTGTATTTGGAGAGCACCAGTTATAAGAATTTAAATCCAGGCTGGTGCTGTTACAGGAGGCTCTAACAGAATCATAGAATTGTTTGGGTTGGAAGAGACCTTAAAGATTATTCAGTTCCAACTCTCTGCCATGGGCAGGGACACCTTCTACCATCCCAAGTTGCTCCAAGCCCTGTCCAAACTGGCCTTGGACACTTCCAGGGAACCAGGGGCAGCCACAGCTTCTCTGGGCACCCTGTGCCAGGGCCTCTCCTCCCTCACAGGGAAGAATTTCTTCATGATATCCAGTTGAAACCTGTCCTCTGGCAGTTTGCAGCCATTCCCCCTTGTCCTGTCACTCCAGAACTTTAAATAGTCTCTCTCCATCTTTCTTGCAGGCTCCCTTCAGGTACTGGATGGCTGCAATTAAGTCACTCACTTCCCCAGGCTGAGTAACCCCAATTCCTTTAGCCTTTTCTCATAGCTTTCAATATAGCCTCTCATTCATCACGATATTTCCTTAAGTTCTCACTCATTATTCTGTTAAAAATTAATTTGTGGGTGCCTTAGCACTATTGCATTGTTGGAGGCTTATATAGATTCTACTCAAAATTAAAATAAATATAATAATTATAGTTTTAATTCCTCTTTCTGTGCCCTCTGCTACTCATACACACAGACATGTGGTGTGATTTTTGGGGTGTCCTGTGCAGGGCCAGGAGCTGGACTCAATCCTTGTGGGTCCCTTCCAGCTCAGGGTATTCTGTGATTCTCTGATTTTATGTATTTCTCAAAGTACACAGCATGCACCTATTAAACACCTATTTTCTCTCTCAGATGACTCAACAGTTGGGTATCCAGAGCTATATTTCATACTGAAAAACAATTTAAAAATCTTAATTTTCAGATTTTCACCTATTATATTCATCTACTACTGACCGAAAACCAACCCTAACAAGCCCAGAGCAGACTCTAATGTGCGTGTTGTGTTTGTCAGCTTTGCACACCGGAATAACAATTTGAGAAATGCTGGATTGTTTCACAGGACTGACCTGAGCAGGAGCGACTCAGGAAGGATATGGTGATAGGAATTCAGCCCCGAGAAGGATGTCAGTCATAATGAAACTGTTCTGCATTGAAGTGCTCGTAAAAGACTGGCTTTCTTCACACGCCATGGCAGAGCGGTCGTTACTCATTTGTCACCCTGTCTGGGAGTGACATTTACCAGCTGCAATTTGCCATTGTGATGTTTTTCCCCTTTTGCTCCTGTTGACCAAACGTAAACAATTCATGACAGCAGATTTGAGATCGCATCAACAGCGTGTTGCAGCCACTTCAAAACAGGAATACAGCCATGTATCACTGACAATAACACATAAAGCATGGACCGTGAAGGTTTTTCTCAGCCAAGATATCGCAGCGTGCAAGGGAATGATCTGCCATGTGAGAGAGGTAACAATGTGGAGCTCACTGACAACGATGTTTAGCTGATTTCAGCAGAAATGGGCCAGATTGGAAGCGACCACAGCGCGTCACCTGCTCCAACCTCCTGCTCCAGCAGGGCCATCCCAGAGCTCATGGCACAGGATTGTGTCCAGACAGTTCTGGAATATCTCCAGATCTACGCTTGGAATGAGCTTGGCCCTCAGTATGTTCTTCTCCTGACTTTAATGGTGAATAACGCAAATGAAGCACAGGCCTGAAACTGCATCACAAATTAAAAATAATCTGAATAACACAGAAGTCAGTGATTGGTGATGTCCTGTGCCTCAGAATAAAACAATTTGTATCAGCTTCCATGTTCAATGTTTAAGGTGGATTTTTATTTCTTACTTGAGATACTAAAATTAATTTACTGTTGCACCTTCCACCCACCACCTCACGACGATGCTTTTATGATGTTTAGGATTGAATCCCTACCAAAACTCCACTAATGTGACCCATGTCATGCTCACAGCTCATCCACAACCCAGGGGCTGCTCACTACCTGTGATCTCTTGAGAAACAAGCTTGCAGAAATCCATCCATCCTCTGGGGAACTGTCCCCACAGACCTGCACAGGTGGAGACCCTGGGCTGCTCCTTACCCTCAGCCACAAGGGATATTTTTCCACTCTCCCTGCAGCAGTGATTCAGAGCCCAGGGTCTGGAGACCTTGGCTCCCATCCACACCACTCACCAAACCAAGTACATCTCAGCAAAAGGTATGTTTGTGGAATGTAACTTTTAACCTCCTATCCTTTGTGTATTTTACTGAGAGGAGCTGAACACTTTTATTCTTTTTTTGGTTACACATTCTTCATCAGTGTTTTGTCAATTAATAAATATTTGCTGAATTCCAGTGCACGGAGTATTTTTACAAATGCCCAAGATATTTCTGAGATTAATTCAGAAGGCCTTGCCAAGCGATAAGATGATGATAAGGAAGCAGAACACCCACACAAGGTACAGTTATCTTGGGTGTTTTATCAGGATTTAGGGTTGTGACACAGCCCCTGTGCTATTATACAAGAAATCTGTGCTTACAAATTCTCACGTCCAGGACACCTTCCAGGTCCCACCTCTGATATGCCTCCTGTGTGCCCACGTGAGTAACCTGATTTATCAGCAACTCCTTTCCAAATGCTGGCAAATTCCTGCTACTCAGCCCTGTGCTTTCTTCCACAGAGATGATTCTCTGTCTCACAGGTGAAAGCTGTGAAGTGGGAGCCAGAGGTGAGGATGGTGCAGGAGGCAGGAGGAATCTCTAACCCATCATCTCATTCACTTGTTCTGTCAAGCTCCATAAACACAACTTCCTTCTTTTCAGGCTTTATCATTCACACACAGTGGGATTCACTTGAATCAGTCATCCTGGACTCCTCCAACAGTCAGTATAATCTGTGGAGATCCAGAGAGCAGCAGGCAGGGAAGAGAAAAATTCAACTCATTTTGTAGCACCTAAACCAGACCAGGGGGCTGAAGTCCACCAGTGCCTGTTTCTCACCAGTGGCTTTCAAGATATTCCTGGGTCACTGGTTCACAGGGAGATTTCCACCCTGGAAACACGTGTGAGGAGGTATTTTGATGATGATGACATTTCCAGGGATACGGGGGCAGCCACAGCTTCTCTGGGCAACCTGTGCCAGGGCGTCACCACCCTCACAGGGAAGAATTTCTTCCCAATATCCCATCTAACCCTGCCCTCTGCCAGTTTGAAGCCATTCCCCTTGTCCTGGCACTCCAGACCCTTGCCCAAAGTCCCTCTCCAGCTCTCTTGGAGTCTACTGGAAGTGGCTCTAAGGTCTTCCCTTCTCTAAGCCCTCTTCTCCAGGCTGAACAACGGAAATCTTTCAGCTTTTCCTCAAAGGAGAAGTGTTTTATTCCTCTCATCATCCTCATGGACCCGCTCTGGACTCACTGCAGCTCAGCTGGAATTCAGCTTCAGAGCCATATTAAAGCCACCCTGCAGATTTATCACCTCTCAGTATCTCTGCAGGACACCAGCTCACCTCAAGCTGTCCACAGCCAACTCATTGTGCTCTATTTTTTCATAAATTGGCCTCGAAAATCGAGGCACTCAGACCCAGGAGCTGCTATAAAACACTTTAATCTGTGTTGAGCAAAGATGTGGAATGCATGGGATGTGTGCAGTGCCATGGAAATCACTGAACCACCACCTGAAACTCACCACAAGGCCAAGAGCCAGAGATCAGAGAAAGTGCTTTAATTCGAGGGTCTGGAAAAGTCTCAGTGCTATCATTCTATGGATAGTTGAGTTGTGCCTTTAAGCACAACTTCCTGAAGGATCAACAGCTGTAGTTATCCATAATTACAGGAAAAATAATTATAAGGAATTATAATTATCAGGAAAAAAATGGAATTGAATTAAAAAACCTCACAGCAGATGAAACAAAATTTATCTTAGAAAAAATCCAACTTTTCCTTTGTAAAATCTGTACTTGATTCCTTGCTGGTATAATCAGCAAGTATTAGTGAGGGATGTCACAAAATCTGGTTGTTTTCCACTGTACCAACAATCCCTCCCCACCCTGTTTGAAATGACAAACAAAATACCTGATTAAGCCCTTTTTCCTTTTCTAGTTTTATAAACAAGGCTGCTAAGAAGAAACTGCTTCCTTATTTCAGAGCTGGTGTTGGATTTATTATTTCAAAGCCAATGAAAACAAATCAACGAAGAGTGTGAGTGTATACAAAGTGTCCTTAATGGAGTGACTTTTCCTCAGGAGATGCAGCACATGGGATCATATGGAGATGCAGGAGCAACCATTTTCATTCCATAAAAAATTCTCTGTTTCCTGCACGATCTTTTTGATGAAAAATAAAATAAAACTATGCACATTAAGGCTTTGGTGCTCAATTCTTAATTTTGACGTTTCTACAAACGTGAACTGAAGAGACAAACTTTCACAGGACAAACTTTGGTGAGGGTTAAGTTTTTATCACCTAAACAAAAACTGTGCACACCCCAGGTATGGTCAGGGTGAAATTCAGGGCAGTTCCCTTCACAGTCAACTTATTCTGGGACAGGAAAATAAAGCAGAATTACCAAAATAATTGAAATCCTTATTTTTTACCACATTATGTTCTTGCAATCGTACCCCAAGTCATGTAGGCCCTCTGAAGAACTGACTATTTTACTCCTTCAAAAGATTGCTGCAAGTATTTTCGTGAAAAAACAGTGATTTGATGTCTTTGTTTTTTAATGCAGCTCCCAACCAGCACCAGAAAAAATCCTGCCTTCTCCAGGTACTTCACTTTCAGCAACTGAATCCTCAGAGCCCCTAAACCACTTGTTCCTGATGGAAAACTTGGCTTATGGTGGTGTCATTCTTCCACGCTCTTCAGCTTTCCTTGATTACTAAAGTGACCATTTCCTGCCATTTCAAATTAGCCCGTTAGAGACACTGCAAACATAAACAGATAGAAATCTGCCCTAGGAAAATGAAAACTTGAAAGCAAGAGACTCACGTTGTTTTAGTTTACCTGGGAGCCAAACACACAGTGACTGCAGAGATTCATTCATTATATCAGTATCATATCTTACACTTTTTCCAGATTTAACCATAATAAGGACAGGCACATAAAAAACAAATATCAGAAGGTCTGTAAAATTGTGAATTTTACCCACAACCCACATTTTTTTGCTCTTGCCATTATTTTTCCACTGACCTGATGAGGCCCATGGAACATTCACAACTCAATCTCCCAGATTAATTTCCACTAGCAAATCAATTATTACAAAATGAGGAGGAAATCTGGGCTTTTGCCTGACCACTGCTTTAAATGTTTTAATTGTACGAGACATTCTGTACAAGACAAAGCTAAATAAACATTTTGTACAGAGGTGGTAGATATGACACCCCGCCAAAATAGTAACTCTGCTTCTATATTCATTTCCATACACAATAAGACAGGTTTGTTATTAGTTAAGAGGTCAATTTTCAGCACAGGGTGTAAT